>JANHFO010002324.1:702017-723924 GCA_032468095.1 Pareas carinatus | reverse complement strand
CTGGTTCAGTGTATGTGAATATTTATTTCTTAAAATCCATATTTTATACTAAGATACTGATTACCTCAGTTTGAATGGCACCATTTCAAACACAAACTTTTGAAATGGAAGCCCTGATATGGATATCAAGCAATTTAGGCTAACACATTACAGCACGCTCAGTTCTATATTTAATCAGAAGTTAGATTTTGGGTTATCAGTCTTTTCTAGCTATGGAAATGTCCTCAACTTCATCATGCATCCAAAGGGACAAAAGAGATTTAAGAAGCTGGGTGGCCACTACAGGCAGTCCTCAAATCACGATAGCTCATTTAGTGACCGTTCAAAGTTACAACACTGAAAAAGGTGACTTATGACCAGTTTTCACCCTTCGACCGTCACAGCAGCTCCGTGGTCACATGATCAAACTCCAGATGCTTGAGAACTGACTCGTATTTATGATAGTTGTGGTGTCCCAGGGTCATGGGATCATCTTTTCTGACCTTCTGACCAGCGAAGTGAACGGGGAAGCCAGACTCACTTAACAATTTGTGTTACTAACTTAACAACTACAGTGCTTCACTTAACACCGGTGGCAAGAAAGAATGTAAAATCGAGCAAAACTGACTTAGCAACTGTCTCACTTAGCAACATAAATGCTATGTTCAATTGTGGTCATAAGTCAAGGACTACCTGTACTCATTTATTTTTGTGGAATTTTAGGACATAAACTCTCTTCAATAAGATAGCCGTTCTAATCCAATGTCGGATTTTATTAGATGGTCAAATACAACATTGCAAATGATAATGGCATGCTTCATTCTTATCCCCAAGCAGTTGGTATCGAGATACCTGTGCCACCAACACCAGTGGTAGCTTCTATGGTAAACACCAGGCATGCTCAGAAAAATTTTGGAGCTTATTCTTCACTGAATGGGGGCATTGTAACCATAGCCTATCAAAATCATTCCCACCAAGTATCTTTTGCACACAAGCTTTTGATTGAAGTTCAGCATGGAAGAAAGTATCTTGTGTATCCAAGACATCCATCAGAGGCCCTGGCAATATACTTCAGGAGCCCATTCCTCACACCTCTCCCTCTCCTTCTCTTTTCCTTCAGCACAGAGGAAAAGATCAAAGGAAAACTGCCTGCCAAAGATGAGTTCACCCATTTTCAGGAGACAGCTGAGTCAGCCCTCACAGAAATGAGCTGTCATAAATATGCTTCTGAAAAGTACATTTTAAAAATGGTGCAATACCAGGATATTTTAATATTTAATTAGACTATCACCACACTGCACATGGGTTCTCTGGGTGCATGGATGCATCTGTGTCTATCTTCTCACAATAACAAACAAGACCCACACAATGTGAAGTTGAATCTGAACAACACTTCAGAAGTGTTGCAGAAGGCAGATATCCCCAGTGTTTAGGCGAGACAGTTTTGTTTTGTTCTGTTCTGTCTCTCTTTTGCCAGAGCATTTGTCTAACTCAGGCTCCTTCCAGGTTTTCAGTACTCAAGTAGCCTTGTAGTAGTATAAACCTCCAATCCTCAGGCCTCTTAATGTGCAAGCATAGCCCTGGGATATGGCATTGTTTTGAGAAGTTATCTATCACTGTCGCTTGTACTGGAGAGAGGGGAGGACTTTTGAGGTGGCGATAACCTCTTTCTGGTTCAAAGGCATATACACGATTATGGTCCGATGCTTTTCAGGGCCCAATGATAAAATTTGCTTAAAATGAATAGTTTCAAAAAAAAAGAAAAGAGTCTTCCTTTTAAAATTATTGGTGTTTGTTTCTTTTTAAAGTCATGGTTCCTTCAAATTAACTCTGATGTATTTTTCGGTGGAATAAGTGATTTTTCAACTGCAGCTGACAAAGTTTAGTTTAAAACCTAACTTGTTAGACACAGTATTTTGTTTCCTAAAAGCTCCGGGAAGAAGCAAGACAACTGGGAGAAATTCAGTTCTTATCTAATGTTGAATGTGCTGTGGATATTGCCTCCAAAAGTGGCACCTCCAATTAATTATCACAAATAATAGATAGCAATCCCTAGAAGTCTTCATCAACTTAGGCTGCACCGAATATTTTGGGCCTACAATTCCCATCAGCCGCCATATGACAGTATAACCAAGTATTAAGAGTAGTGGAAGCTGTTGTCTAAAACGCCTAGGGCAACTCTCATTGAGGAAGGCTGCCTGCTATTTCCCTCAAGCACTGCTTGTTCATGTTAAATTCCTTACCTGGTTCTTATTTAGAGCAGAATGCACGGAGGATATTTGCTCATGACTTCATCACTGCCCACTTCAATTACTGTAATTTGCTCTAGTTGGGATTGGCCTTGAAGACCACCTGGAATTTTCAGCTGACTATGAAGTTACAAGCACCTTTATGTTTTTATTTTAATGATTTAACATAATGCATTATTATGGTTCACTGCACAGTCAGCCAGATGTTCAGACTGGATTGGGCATTTTTGTCCACCATCGAGTCCTTCCCAAGGACCTGAGATAGGCAGATGTTTATTATTTTAATATGTGTGAGCCACCTAGAGTCCCTCAGAATTGAGACAGGGATAAACAGCACAAACAAATAAACAAGCAAACTTCCATTAGATTAATTTCAACAATTGAGATGCATGCTTTTGTTCCATAATTTCATCCCCTTAATCACTGCAAAGATGCTTCTACATGCCCCACTTACATTAAGAATGTGCAGCTGCAGAAGTTAATAATTTTTACCCAAGAGTAACAGTAGTAACTCATCTCCCCTCAACCCATCACACGTTTTTAATGAACCCGACTTGTAGTACCACAGCTACCTTCCTTCCCTTTATTTAACAAGCAATGGAATGTTTAAGGAGCAAGTTACACAAATATGAAAGTATCTGTTATTAAATTAACAATTGCTTATTATAAACATTTAAATAATATATTGCTTATTCTGCTTCATTGTCTCTCTACTGTAGGCAAACATAATGTTTCAGATAACAGATAGCCTTATGGCAGGGATGGGAAACATTTTGCTGGGCAAATGCTGCACTTATCATAGGAGAGGGATTTAGATTGCAAAGTGAGCGAGGTACATCACAGATGAAGGTGGGTTGGGGGGAGGATACACATTTTCTTAAAACTGAGAAGTGTCAGCTTTAGGTTTCATGAGTTTGTCCAGCTCAAAGTGTTAGGAAACTGTATTGTTAAAACGACTGAATGCTAAGTCCATTAAGCAGACCCTGATGCAAATACATTTATTTGAATGTCCATGGAAATTCTCAATCAACCAGGTCATGGTTGTCCCAAATGTGCTTTTTGCAACAACAAAACTTTTATTTTGGGGGATGGAGGGGTTCCCTCTGAAAACATTTTGCTTTTTATCCAAGAAGTGAAGTAAAGAGCCTTCTTGGATGAGAAGCAAAACATTTTCAAAGGGGAAAAAAAAGAAACCAAGAAAATCCAATTGCCTCTTGGAAAAAGCACCTTTGGGACATTTATTTGAATGAGAAAAGTCTTCACCCAGAAATTTGATTCAAGAGTGCTTGAACCCAATGGAGGTCATCTTTCACACAAAGCTCAACACCCTGTCGCCCAAAATGTTTTTTTTCCTTTCAGCAGCATAGTATAGGATGGGAGAAGCCATTTTTTAATTACACCTGTTAAATTGGGATTGTTTTTCACAACCACCCAGAGATCTACCAATAGATGCACATTTACTTTCTGCAGCCTCTATTGTAGATCAAATGCAGCTGCTTGGACTTTCGTTATAATGATGATGACTCCGTTTTGCAAAAAAAAAAAAAATCCTTGATCATCTGAGCTGTCTGTTGCTAAATTAATGGCTTTTTTGGAACAAAGCCATAGGATTTATCTTCAACCAAATTTTAGAAGATAGCAATAAGCACATAAAAGATGATCCAAAATTATTCCTACCTATCCCACTAACCTCTAACAGAAGACAAGTAAAATTTAAAATCTCTTTTAACTTTCACACATATCTATTTTCTCTCTTTTTTGGTGGGGGGGGGGAGTGAAGTACACAATTATTTTTCTGGGGAATCTGTTCTGCCGCAAGAGGCAGGGAGATATCAATAAGAGAGAAGCAAAAGAAGGGGAAAATAGACAAAGGTGTGTTTTGGGGGAAAGCTCCTGCCAGGATGATAAATAGCTAACTGAAACTCCAAGCTTGCTCCATAAACAATGATGGGTGATCATCTCACACTGCAGCTAGCTGGTTTTGACTTGGAGCATATGCGTGTTTCAACCCATGTTTCTGTTTCAACTAAGAAGGTTTTTTTTAAGTTTAAACACAGCTTAGCTCAAGGTCTATTCACTCCCACCCAGAACTGCTTTTGTTTCCTTTTACCATGTTCAATGGCCTTGCATCGGAGACACAACTGCACCGCAGTATAAAAGAGAGATAAAGGGATCCTGCCTCCCTGAGCCACCTCTTGTCTCTAGAGACAAGGAGCCTCTGCTGCTGTTCAAAGTCTTCTAAAAATTAAAAGCACAACTAACTCTGCCTCTCAATATTTCAGAGCAGGGTGCAGTTCCACCACTTTCGGTCCTGTCGGTTTCCCTATAACATCACCTCACTATCCATTTCGGGAACTTCTAATTCCAGTCTGGAATTCGATCCACTGAAGGGGAGTCAATAGGAACTTTGGACCCAAGTACAACCATCCAACAGGCAAAAGAAATAAACAATTTACCAGGAAGGTTTAGCCAAAATAGCGCCGACATGATCTCCTTCTTGTCCAGCAATTTGCTTACCCACGTGAAATTGTCTGTGCAAAACTCCCATTGCTTCTTATGCAAGACTCTTCTCAGCAAAGCAATTTGCTGCTTTATCCACAAGTATTATTTATTATTACACTGAACAAAAAGCATTGTTGAATATACAGAATAAGAGTACTTACTGTACATGGCATGAACAGTAGCATCCTATTTATCTGTGTGCTCTGGAGGGCATCCAAATTTAAGGGTAATAGTTTTGTTAAAATGGATAGTTTATCAAGGATAAAAGTTTTGTTGAAATGGAGTGATATACCATCCACTGTGAGATTTGGCAGTCCCGAGCCTCAGCTTTGAAAATGGAGGCGTTCTCTTCACTGCACAAATAAAAATACATAAAAGGGATCAAATTCATTCGGGCCCCTTTGTATATTTAATGTCCAGTTCCTAGGACTCTGCTATTATCCAGGTCTTTCTTACTGATACGTTCATACAGAGCAGTGAAATGACATTCTAAGAGTAGAGTAAAGGCAGATGCCCCTGTAAGAGTATCAGAAGAAATCTATAGTAAATTTTGTTAATTTATCCCAACTAAAGTTTAACAGCCTCAAGACTTCTGTCTTTATATGATACCCCTCTATCTGTAAGGTGATTGTGGGCTTGCTGTAATAGCTCTCTTTAGTCACTTGAGAGAATTTTAATTGCTCAAAGGCTTTAGTACTAGTATGTGCTATTACTATGACATTCTAATTAGACGCATCAGCTATTTCAACTGTTTTAAAAGAATAATCAAAACTTGGCCCTGTAGATCTGAAAGCATAAAAAGTGTCTTGTTCGCTATTTTTACAAACTTTCTGAAGGAAAAATATCAGGAGAAAAGCTATATTGACCATAAACTTCTCAGGAGTATACCCGTTGCTACATGCTAATGTTCTGAGCATTTCAGATTACAGCCAAATGCAAGTCTTTAATTTTACCTCAATCTGCAAACTCTGAAACTATGATATGCAAGATTTTCGTGTTTGGCTTAACTATATTTTTCACAGGGATGCTTCTTTGCTGTTTAGCCCAGAGTCCTAATGTTCATATTTCTGGCTTGCATCCAGTTGGTATCCCCTGACTTATAGAAGACTTTTGTACATTGGCTTTTGCAGCTGAATGGCTGCAGGGGGAATCGCCCCCCAAAAAGTGCCTCTCTTCCACTGCCAAAATCTCTGCTAAATCAGAGCATTCCATCAGCAGAGGAACACTATAAATATCACCTATATGCCACCTCATCTACTGGCTGCACAAGCCCGATCGGTACAGTATTCTCTTATAATATGATCTAAATGCATCAACATTAATCGAAATTTCTTAGGTATTGCACAAATCAATAACTCACAAATTAAGACAATTCAATTCAAAATAACACTACATGTCATGTTTATTTTTGAGAGGGGAAAATTAGGGATTTTGATTGTAGTGGGAAATGATTGGATGAGTAAACAACTTCAATAAGATTACTGAAATACGAATTCTTGAACTACTGTATTCAGACTTGTTTATTTTTAATATTCTCCAAGTATGAAACAGAGCATGAATATAGGTAGACAATCAAGTTTTATGAGCGATTCTGACCAGTTCTTCTAATTTCACTTTGATCCAATATTCACATCTCTGGTCTGAAATCAATTAAGTGCTTAATATATCACAGAAATAGAAACTCAGTTTCATTTATACATACATATACACACACTCAGAAGAGTTATAAATCAGATGGCAATTTGCACTCCTGGTTCCATTAATGCTCTGTGCATTTATGTGCATGAGTGTAAGGGAAAAATTGTATAGATTGTGATGACCCCTGAAGTACACATCAACAATGAACAAAGCTAGGAAAAGTATGCAATTTTGCATCCTCAGGTGATTGAGTGACTCGAAGTTCCTCTAAATAGGTACATCCTTATTACATAAATGGAATTCTGCCAACACCAGCTTTTCTCTTATCCAAGGCAGATAGATTTTTTTGTCTCCCGCACAGTAGTTTCAAGACTTATCAAGATTTTTCTCTCACACACAAATTCACACATAGAAAATCCCATGAATTACCACAAGTGCCCTTTCTGATGTTCACTCATAAGTCAAAACTTACTGATGGCTTTAATTAATTATGCCAATCTAATTAACTATTACAAACCACACTTTAAATGTCAGTCTTCCCTGCAAATTGCACAAACTATTCTACCACCTTGTTTTGCATACCAAAGGCAAAACATTGAAAATCATGCAACCATGTGACATGGTAAAACTAAAATAGCAGGGAAGCAGTATTCACAACAGGACTGCCCTCTTTCTCTTATGCATGCATACACATATGAATGCTCACACACATGTACACTCACACAAGGACAACCCATAGAATCAACTTGGTACATTCAATAATCCCAATATTTTCTGGTTTTAAAAGCACCCATCTTGAAAAGTCTCCTCTTTAAATGGAGGAAAAGAAAAGTGTTGATTCTTGGCTTTGAAACCCCTGGTTTAATGTGCAAAGGGCATTTTTGTGAATGAGTATTGCATAGAGAAATGAAGGGTAAGGAGAGATGCTGTGCTTTCACATTATTTATGCGTGCAGTCTGCGTTAATGGCATATGCAAGTTGACAGCATACATCCTATCAGCTTGCTGAAGTGTATCTTGATTGTTCAAACACACTCTTAAAGGTGCCCCATCATTTATCAAATTAAAATAACTGTGCTGTGTTCCAAGGGACTTGGAATATCTAAATTGTATGCCAGCATTCCTGGTGTCCCTTACATATTTCTACATTTCACAACAAATTCTACTTTCTGAAGCACTCAAGAACCAAGGCAGATTTGTGTGGCTGGAGTGAAGAAAATAGAAGAGGGGGATGAAGGAAGAATGTAAGACTTCTTCCCCCCACAACCATTTTGGTCCAGAAATATACTATTTCGTTATTCTGGTTTGGGATTGATTTTTGTTGTTGTACAAATCTATTAATCCAGCACGAAATGATAGACTCCAGAAGGCTGACCAATTAAATTTAGACTCGTGAAAAGTTATGAATAGCTTGTGGCTGGTAAAATACAAGTTTTATTAACTTGAACAATATTCCTGTAAGAAGTAAGACTCTTTCCCATGAATGACCCTTATGTAATTTATTTAACTTTGTGAACCATGCTAAAGCCTTGAATATTTTTAGATCTTTCTGTTCTAGGATTTGGCATGTCTTTCTTTTTTAATATAAAAGTGTGACTTTTTGAAATGATATTTTTAGAAATGATCTGCTTGTTATTTTAAAGCTTTCCTTGATTTAGATTTACATATGTTGAGCAGCCTCTGCTCAGGATTAGGTCTGTTTTGAAGATGCAGTCGTGGAAATTTTGCACTGGAACAATTGCTTTGCACATGGAAATACAGCTATACCTCTAAATTAGTACACATAGATTAGCTGCTACTGTGGGAAAAATCTTTCATATGAATAATTAGACATGATAGTGGCGCAATTTTCAGTGGAATAATGTACATTTTAAAAATGAAGTAATTTCTGTGTTTGCACGTGCTCGCACACTCATGGACAACCACAACTGCCTTGTGTAACCATGTGCGCCTTGGCATTCTTGTGCAAAAGATCAGCACTGGCAGTTTCTACTTATCTCTGCATTGCCTTTCATGTCTCATGCCACTTGTCATTTATAAGTAAAGATGGTTAGAGTCTTTAGAATACACCTTGGAATATTAAGTCTTTTAGCATCTATTCAGTGATGGCAACCATGTTGCAGAAACGGTGACTGGTGTTATAATGAAGTATTTATTAAAATTTATTTTTAACTGATGTGAGGCTGAGGAGGAAGAATTATTTGGAACAGGGAGAATCTTTTTTAAAGCATTCCTCTCTAAAAAAAAAATCCTTGGCCACTCCCCCTTATTCTATTTAATGATAAACTAAATCTACTTGAAATTCTAGTACTCTTTCCAAAGTGCACCCCTCCAGTCACAAATTACTGGGTCCATTTTCATTCAGATAAAATGTCTGAGATCTTTCACAATCCTGACTGCAGCCCATCTCCAACTCTTTCTTCTTTTTAGTTATCTGGGATGGTGCAATTGTTTAACTTGTAGATGGGCAAGTTATCTCAAATATTTTCTATTTACTACCAAACCACCCCACTCCACCCTTAACAATAAATATAGTTGGTGAGATGGAATAGTTTTTAGGTTTTCCTTCTATCTTTCTTTAGTAAGATTATTGCTTGCATATGAAAGAATCAACAGCAATGAGAAAATCCAAACAGCTTCAGGCAGGAATAATGATGAATAATACTGCTAATATCTACCCCTCCTTTCTTTCTTTCTTTAAAATTTTCACAGCTTTGACTTTGGACCATCTGTATGGGAGACGCATGTGTGTGCACGCACACACATACGCACACAAATCTAATGCACAAAAAAATAATGAGACAAAACATTTTAATTGCACCTTTTGTGACAGGGTTACTAAAACAGCACTTTACCATAAAATTTCTACAGTGGGATTATAAAACTATCAGCACTCTGCTATAAGAAAAACAATTTGCTGAACATTAAAAGCTAACTTCAAAAATTCAAGGTCTCTATGGTCAGCTTTAAAACAGAAATTGTTCATGGGTAAGGATAGGGAGGGTACAAGTTATCTCCATAAGGAGAGAATTCTAGGGAGGAGAAAGTGTTGGAATACATGCTTGATCGATGATCCTATGCCTTGTGGAATTTTGTCTGAGAACACGTAAAAAATTAAGTCCTTTCTAGTATAGCATTTCGCATTCCAGTCTCTTCCCAATGGATTCGCTTTAGATCTGGCCTTTTGGAGCTCTACTTTTAACATTTTGTTTCTTTTACTTCCTAAAAATGTTTGTTGGTATCTACAATGTAGGTTACAAATTCTTCCCAACTATTTTCTTTAAAAAGTAGCTTTCGCATATTTTAATATATCATGACTCTCTTGAACCAGGACCTTCCATGTATAATAATTACATTATTATATTAATCTAAGTTACACAGATCATGCACATTAGGTTTAGGAGATTTTAGTCAGCCAGTCTTTATATAACAAGCACAAAAAATATTTTAAAATGGCTGCAATTCACTATAATCTAGTCTGTGTATTCACATATTTCAAATTCTGGTTCTAGAGGACTTTCCTATATTATAATTGTGCATCAGTGTCAAGATATCATCAATAATTTATTCTATTTATTGTCAGTTTGCTTCTTCAATGTAAAAGAAAAAAATGTGTTCAACTAAGCACATGTTCTAAAAATATAAGAAAAAACAATCACAGCAACAATTTTAAATAATATTTCTAATTATGAGCTTAGTTTAAAAAAAAACTCTTATTTAAAACACACATAGTGGGGAAAAAAATAGAAAGCATAAAAAAGATCAATAGAAGGATTTCAAATAGCTTGGAAGCACAAGGCGTGTTGAATCCAAACTATGGAAGAAAAGCAAAGTGATTGACACAAATCATACTCCTCATCCAATTTGCCCAGGTTTGCATTTTAAAATGCCTTTCTGTTGTTGCTGAATACAAACAGTTTTTTTAAAAAAGATTTCACTCTAATGAGCATCTTCTATTTTGTACAGGTCAGGTAGGTATGTAAAAGAAAGGTAGGTTAAAAAAATTAAGACTGTGAAAAACCCTACAGAATTATGATTCATTTATTTTGAATAAAGCACAAAGTATGTGCAGCTTGTTGCATTTGTTAGTTTTAAAAATCTCATTATGCTAAAATTAATTAATAATTTGCAGTTGGATATGCCATTTAAAAAATAGTAATAAATGTCTTCACTCCTGTTTGATCATTTTTATCCATTCTGGTTTACCTCATGCCATTCTTTTTAATCCATATACTAATTGTAATCCCATTAAAGCAGATATAATTTTATTACCATTCATAGTTTGTCAAGCTAGCAATAACGATGGCTGCTACTGCTGAGTTTAGAGAAAAATAAAAACTGTCACACATTTTCCTCTTCTGATGTTTAAAGTAACTTGTAAACAAAACTTAAGTGGCTGTGTGTGGTTTTGTAAATCTAAGATTAAATCCATGCTTCCATAAATATATATTCCATAAACAGCCTGTACACGCAAATGAAGGTGCATTCTACATATTCAGAGCGAGCCACAGAAGTTGAAAAACTCCACCGTATGAGAAAACCCGTATAGTGAATGGATTAAATACAGAAGCTAGTTAAGTTACACTGAAAAGGTCAAACATTCATGAAGAAATCAAATGCTTCTAACCCCAAACTATTTACTTCAGATAGGTCTTTTAAAAAGTCACAAACAAACTCAGCAAGCTAGATCAGCTTCTGTGAAAACACAATGAACAGGAGACATTCTGAAGCCTCAACAGAATGTTGTAAATTTCAAAACCTCTCATTCAGCATCTACTACTTTATTAGTTTTTCCATTCCAGCTTTGGGGGTGTATGTGGGGGGAGTGAACTGTTACTATGGTTTGGGTTTTTGCATATTGATATATAAAACCTTATTCTAAATGGTAGGTATTATACAGTTCTGTTTTCCAAATGTCCCCTTTCGCTTCCAAAAAGATCTTAAATCGGAGACGGGCAACTTGAAATCCGGAGCTGCTTTAGCGTACAATGGCTGTCCCATTTTGTGCATGTGTTCTCACTAATGTTCTGCAGCCAACACCTGCTAGTTTGCACACCCTCCCGTCCCAGGCAATTAATTGATTAAAAATGGATGCCATGGACAATCTCTAAAGAACCTGGCACACACCACCTCCCTGATTTTTCTTGCCAAACATTGTGTCTTCAGCAAGATACCAGGAGCACTTGTTAAAACTAACACATGCACCGCAAACCCATTCTCACCCTAACACTTCAGGGCTTTATATAGAAACAGGATTTTCTAGTCTTATACCACCCGCTCCATTAATGCTCACCCCATACATACAGCCACCTTTAATCTGAAGCATTGGGGGGGGGGAGATGATCACCTTTCCCAAGCAAATAACAAGGGGGGGTATGTAGAGAAAGAAAGCGCCTTGTTTATGCAAAAGAATTTAAGGATATTGATGCAAAAAAAAACGGGGGTTCTTCACTCCCTTCCCTCGGGCTTTCCCTTCTACGAAGGGGCATGCGGTTGAGGATAGGAAGGTGGGAACGGCCTTTATTTATAGCCCTCTCCGACTAAAAAGAAAAACTCCGTCGTGAGAAGGGGATTTGGGGACATGGGCCTTAGCATTTCGCTCCTTGCCAACATGAAATATGCACACTGGCCAAAAATAGGGTGTCTTCTCACACAAGCCCCAAAGCTACGTGGTGTCCCGGGAATTCTGGGTCAGAAACGACCACCTTCGTCCCACTTCTGAACACCTCATTTCGCAGAGCCTCGTGAAAAGACTGGGGGGGGAGGCACGGTTCCCCTCTTTCCCCCTTCTCTCGCCCTCCCGATCCTATGAAATCTCTCTCGAGCGGGCGCCTTTCCCCTTGCTCGCACGCGGGGATCCGCCGGCGCTTGCAGGCCTCGGGACGGATTCTCCCGCCTGCTGAGACTTTCAAGAAAACATCTTGCGACTCTACCGTCCGAGAGGGAAGGAAAATAAACAAACAGAACCACTGTGCCCTTAAAATAAGGCACCCAAAGAGGGCTTTTGGAATCAAAGCAGAAGCAAACCCTGTCCCTCTATCTTTTATTTCTCCCTTTGGATGCAAAGATCGATCTTGCTTTGCAATATCACACACACACACACACACACACACCTCCTTTTCTTTCTGAAAAAGAAAAAGGGGGAAAAAAAACCCCAGCTCAATCGGGCGCCCCTCCTTTGGTGTCCGTGACCCCTCCCTCCCCTCGCCGCCCGGCAGTCGGGGCGCCCGAGCCTCTTTCCTTCCCCGCTGCTTCCCGAGGCCCCCTCGAATTCCCTCCGCTCCTCTCGCCCCGGCGCTCCGCACTGACCTGTGTGCGTAGCCATGGAGATGGGCGAGGGGAAGTATTTCCCGGGCTGGAAGTGTCCTCCGTGCTGCACCGCGTTGTGCCCGGCGGAAGCGAGGCGGCTGGAGCTGTTGCGATGGCCCCTCTCGGCCAGGAGGGGAGGCGGAGGCGCGAACTCCCGGCCATCCATGCCGGGGCCGCACTCCCACCGCCGGGACGGGGCTGCGGGACGGCGGCCTTGCAGCGGGCGAGGGTTCGCCCCCTCCCCGGGACAGGGAAATCTGCAAGCCGCGGGTGCGGGGAAGGCAAGGCCGCCTTCAACACGAGACTAATCGTATTCCTCCGAGAGGCCTCCGCTTCTTGTGGCACCGGCGATCCGGCCTCATTCTCTGCAAGGCAAAGGGAGAAGAAAAGAGACAAGCGCGTGAGGAAGCCATCGGCGCTGGGCGGACTGGATTACACCGCGGACAACTGGACCCGGGGGCGAGAAACGGCAGTCCTGTCTTAGAGGCCTCGCTGATGGGTCCCCCTCCAAAAAAAAAACCCAAATCCCGAGGCCGTGGAAACGAAGCGAACCCCCTCTCGCCGCCGCTTTCTACGCCTCTCCCTTGTTTGCAGCCTGCCTTCCTTCCTTTGTCGAACAAAGCAACTGGTTCTTATGGGGCTACATGGCAGCAACCGGGTTTAAAGCAAATACCTGCATCAAAATCTTTTCCGAAATTTACGTGGAAAGCAGAAAATACAAGGCGGGCGCTTCCCGGCCGTGTAGTTTTAATACCGCGGCAGGGAAGTGGGGAAGAGATTCAGATAAGGCGAGGTGCCGCCAGTGTTAATGGGGAGGGGGACGGCGAGGTGGTTGGAGGAGGAGGAAAAAGCGCCAAGTTTTATTATTTGTTGTAGTTCTGTTCAACTTTTGAACGGCTCAGTGTTCGCCCATGATTACTATGGTCATTTCCTTCTTGCTGTGGTATCTAGACAAACTAGATCTTCGAATGGATGATTTTTAAAATGTTATGTAAGGGATGGGGGGGGTTGTCTTTCACTTGCCTCAAAGTTACGTGTGATCCGTTGCTTTAGATGTGTATGTGTGGGAGGAATGGGGGTTCTCTCTGGTTTTCTGGCTTCCCAGTTTACAAGCCAGATTACAAGCCAGATGCAATCCAAAAGAAGGACTTCCTTGCGGACCCCAGATGAAGGGGAAAGGAGCTTGCTGGGCTTCAATTACTCAAGCTCAGAAATAAATATTTCACTGCAGACACTTGAGTGGCAAAGTCCTGCATTCCTCCTTCAAGGGCAGGGGTTTAAATTCTACAACTGTATTCTTAGAGAAAACAGTTATGTAAGGTTCTTCCTGTGCATTCATTCCATTTACACATAAGGGGCTTTCTGGCTTAGACCCAATGTGTGTAACACTAGGCCAAGAGGAAAGGGGGAATAAAAAGATCTCACACACCCCTTTTTTCCCTTCAGACTTGTGCTGCGCTGAAAGATTGCACTAGCTTCTGAATACAAAAACTGCATCTCCCATATAAAAAGCTCATTGAGCTATCAATAGTAATCTAATGCATCCACAGGGGGAAAGAGGGGTACCCCAATTATTTTCTTCCTTCACAGTGAGGTGGTTTACCCTACGTATCTGTTCTTACAGAGAACACTGAAGGATCCACAGCCCATTCAACCCATACTCAAAGTAACTCCAATACTGTACATGCTTACTGATTAACAATCTGGGAGAAAGGGAAAACACATTTGCTTACCTTAATGTGTCATGATTGGAACAATGAAACAATATTTTTTTATTTACTGAACACTATTTTAAATGGTAGATATACAGCTTTTAACTCTTAACATTGCTCTACTACTTGGTGTTTGATTTAATCTATAACTGAAAACAAGGTATTAAATGACTACATATTTGCACAGTGGATAAGATTACACATGCACATACACATGTGTATGCGTGTGCACGCACACACCTACATAAAATTGAGGGGGGAAAGAAATGGGAGTGCTTTTTATTGTAAGTAAAATGGAGCCACTAGTACAAAAAGACAAGTTTCTTTATTACTGGAAATTTTAATCATCTGATATTGCCAATATTTTACATTTTGCAACAGAGGGAATTACAAGAAAAATGTATATTCTTATCACCTTCCACCCACCCTGCTTAACAATAAAAATCTTCCCAGAGATGCAGCAGTAAAAAAGATAATGGTCTGGAGGGGGAGGGGGTTGTGGAAGAGTTGAAGCCTGGAAGACAAAAGCGAAATTAGCAACTTCAGCAAGTTTGAGTTCCATACATCAATATGAAGGGAACGTTGTGTGTTGCTTTGCCTCACCTCCCCCTTATGATTTTTTAAATATTTGCATATTTAAGGGGGGGTAGTATATCAGGCTGATATCACAGCAGACTGGAAATCCTGATTATAGGTCGAGAGAAAGTTTTAGCATCCGCGATCCAGAAAACAGCACTTGCTCCCCACGTACCGTGCAGAGGATTTGCTCTAAGGTCGAGTCCATTTTGGCAATTGCTTAGAGCCAAAGAAGGAAACTCAACCTTTCTCCAAACCGGGAAACGGGCTGAGGTGCAGCGGGAAGGGCTCCGGATCCAGTCATCGAAACCAGGAACGATCTGCCTTCGATCTTCCTTGACTTCCCTTTCAGCGCGGCCGAAAACTACAAGCAGGAGGACGCGTCGCCGACGAGAGCGAGGTACGTTACTTTACAATCGCTGGCCGAGCTCGGACTTCCAAAGGAACAAAAGGACGGTGTAAATTTGCACGGTTCGGTTCCAGCGAGCTACGCCCCCTCCCCTGTTTTGTTTTAACTGGGGCAAGGGAGGGGGGAGGGGGGAAATAGAATAATCCAGCTGTATGTTCTCTGGTCAATTCTACCGAGTCGCCGAGGTTTTTGCGCGGACTAGAAATAGGCTCTGCTCTTCAAGAGGTGGACGAAGAAAGAAACTGAAGATCCGGCAGAGTTCAAATGCTTCGGCGCACTGCTCTCGGGCCTTGTCGGAAAAAACAAAAAGGGTGAGGAAGCCTCTGCCGTGCTAAGTCCTTCTCTAGCCCAGCGAAGATCTCTCGAGAGCGGCAGCCATCAAAAGGGCCTGCCGCTGCTACAACCCGAGCGTTTCCAGCAGGCGACATACAGCATGCTAAAAAAATACCTCAAGAGATCTCTCCCAAATAGTGGGGATTTTTGTCTCCCAGCTAATGCATTTGGAACAATTTAATTTTGCTTAGTCAGTCAATTGTTTGCTTCCCCCAGAATCGGTTTTTTTAAAAAAAAATTTGCAAAGAAATAATGATCTTTATTGAAAGGGAAGCGAGGCTGAAGTTGTTTCGATATATTGAGCTGAGCAACAAGGCCACCACCCCAAAGCATTTGGGGCATTTTAAAATCAAATGATTCTCGCAATCATTGAGCACAGGCAGAAAGATTGAAAGAAAGAGGAAGCAGAGAAACAAAAGCGTATCACTGAATTATTCGGTGTCGAGAAACGTATTCAGGCCGTCAAAAAAACAAGGCTCAGCCAGTTTTAAACCGAACCCAAGCAAGCAAGATGGATTTTATTCTTTTTCAATTAAAAAAAATTCTTATCAGGAATCCTAACGGCATGTTTCCCTTCATGGCAAAGTACAGTTTACCTTACTGTTCCGAAGCTCGTACACATGCACACACCCCGGCGAGTAAATAAATAAAAATGCGTGTTTTCTTTATTCTTTTTATTTTTCGTTGCAATTTAGAACGCTCAGAAATTCAAGTATTTTCTGACGCAGATCATCTTAAACATATAGCAGAAAGGAATCAAATTCACAAATATCTTCTATTATGATTCATTTTAAAGAAAAATGGAGACTATAAATTTACATGAATTCCTTTTGCCACAATGCCCATTTGTTTTCCTTGCAAAGCAGCCATTTAGTTCCTTTTTTTAAAAAAAAGCAGACAAACCGATTAGAATTTCAGGTAAGAAATATGCGAACATAGATTTTTGTTAGCACTACACGGAGCAGTGCACAAAATTTCCAATTTTTTTCCAGGAAATAGAAACCGTTTAAAAAATAAAACACGAACATGCATTTATCTCAAATTTGCATTTTGTTAGAAACAATGTGCATTTCCTTTCCCAAAGGAAGTCTTTTTAAAAAAAATATGTTCAATTTAGTTGAAGAATGGATACAATTGTTACATTTTTCAATCGCCAGATATTTGCATTGCTTTTAAATATATACATAGTTATTTTTGGCAGCAATGGTTTTGCCCATATATTTATGTGTGTGTGCGTGTGCGTGTGTTTAAATATATACACACACATTAGAACTGACCATTGTGAAGGTATACATATTAACAATAAATAATAATTTATCAACAAATCATGAACGTTCAAAATGCTAAATAAATTTTAGTTACTTACTGGAGGGAGGGGTGTTCCTTTGCACAGAGGGAACGCAAAACAATTAAATCAGTGAGTGGGACTTTGTTGTATTCCTATTGGTATTTGCACTGTGCTGACTGTTGCACTGTAAATGCACTGGCTGCTGCTCCTTGCAGAAAGGAAAAAAGACCCTGTCGCGAGCTTCAGCTTCCCCAGCCTCGCATCTCAGTCCTACAAGCAACTCTCCCTGCATACTAATAAGCTCGTGCCACTCACTCAGGGTGAGCACGCTCGCTGATTGGACGCCTTGTCCTCCACAGTAATAAGCTCGTGCCACTCTCTCTGCGTAAACAGGCTTCCCAATAGGTTGGCGCGGGGCCAGAGAACTGCCAATCAGAGAACAGCAGGACTACTACTCAATCCAATGGCGCCTAATTCAAGTCCCTACAGTTGCGCAGCTCCCCTCGCGCAGCTTCCCTTTGCTTAGCTGAATGGAATTGCGTAGCAATGCGAAGCGGGAGGGAGAGGGGGTGGGGAGAGAAAAGCTTTGTAGAATGGGGAGCTAAGGAGTCCCACCAGAAAGCTGCTTCAGCTCGGAGGCACGCACTCACGCCAATCAGCCGGGCAGCGAGGGATACTTTTTGGAACTCCTTTCGCTTTGATAAATTGGACGATGCACTACAGCTGCAGACGTGGGAAATCACAGCACTGTGCAGATCAGGACGTCAGAGACTGCGTTGCCTGCCCTCCGGCAGCTTTTAAGAGTTACTTGACAAATGAAATTCCAAGAGATTTGGAGTGATTTAGGCCCTAAGTATGCCCTTACAATTCACGGAATCTTCAGCGCCTGTGGATTTGTCTTTAAACAATTCGAATAGGCGAATCGCTTTGCTGCCACCTTGAACGGGCATTTTGCAAGCTCAGGAAAGCCCCTTTGGTAGGTTCTTGCTCACAAGCACATGCAAAATCCTTTGTGGGTTTATCGAAACGGGAGATTTGTTTGTAACCTGGTCGCTCTTTCCTTTCCCTTTTTGTCTCTCACGCTTCGTATTTCCTGCCCACTTCTACCTCCGCCGTTTACACCACGATATGCTGTCTCGGTAAACTGCCACTTTTCTTGTAAATAGGACAGTCACATACACGCGTTTCCTACCTGTGCGCTACCATTGCTCTCAGGGCCTATTTTAACGCAGAAACCACACCAGAAAAAGCCTTCAGACGACTTTGTATCGGCGATTGAGAGGTTAACCGCATCGGCTTTAGTTTCTCTCCCACCCCCTTCAGCCTTTCCTTCCCCACTTCCAAGAGACGCCTTGATTGGTTGGCAGTCTCCCAGCCCGCTGTCCATCACCCAGTGTAAACAAGGCGCTGATTGGCTGCTCGCCAGTCCGCACTGGGCTGCCTGAAAAAAGCAATTACTGGCCCCGCGGTTTGCAGGGGGCCCGGGGCTGGTTTGATGAAAGGAGATAAGCCGGGGACTGTTTCCAGCGCACACACACACACACCCAATGCACTCCCCCCCCCGCCATTCCCCGAGGCAGAGCCTACCGTCCCTTGAGCCAAAAGAAGGTCAAAGAGTGGAGAGGATCAAAAGGGAGGAAAGAAAGGGGGAAGCGGGCTGAGTCCCTATTAGCGATTTTGAAAGTAAAGCCATTCATTCAAGGCAGGTTTGGTGCGTCGGTCATCTGAGGGATGGGGGGAGGGGCTGATGGATCAGCGGGGACTCCTCCCTTTACAGATCCGGGGTCTAGAGACTCTCGGCGGCGCAGCCACGAAAAAATGAGAAAAGCTAAGCAGGGTCTCGCTGTTAAATGGGACCAGGAAGGAAAGACTTCAAAATGCCGGGGAAGACGGAGCCGAGCAAGCCAAGCCGCCTTCTCTCTGGGTAGATCCCACCCGCCGCTATGGAAAAGTCGATTCCATATGCCCCGCTTGCATTTATAACCTCGGTCCAGAGCTTTACAATTTTCAGATCGAGGAGTCAACTGGATCCATCTTGAGTGTGCAAAACCCCACGCCTCCGGGAGAACGTCGCGCTTTGGCACAGGCGGAATCTATAGCGAAGCTAACCGGGAGAAATGTCAGTTCCAGTGATCGAACGAGGTTGAAGGACGTGTGTGTGTGTGTGTTCGCGCACGCAATGCTATGGCAGCGGCTGGGAGGCTCAGAATTCTCTCCAGCCTCCCCCCCCTTACTCGTGATTACGATTATTTTTTAAAAAATTAAAAGGAGCCTAATTGATTTAAAAATGCAGAATAAATCAGAATAGCCCGTAAGAGATATTAGATTACAATGGAGCTATTCATTAACCAGAGGGGCGAATTAAATTAAAAAACAGCGAGTGAATGTGAGTGTGTGTACTCCGTGCTTATGTGAATAACTCAGTTAAAGGAAAGAGAACTTGCGTTTTCCATGATCATGGGGTATACTAAAGCTACACACCCATTGAATATCCAGAAAGGGGGAAAATATCCCAATATCCCAAACCCCACTACGTGGTGATGAAATACTCAGTTGGGATCAGCACCTTGCAAGTGGTGGTGACAGTTTTTGATTATTAACACTATGGCTGCTCTTTATATCACGTTAACGAACCAACTACTGTAAGTAAGAAGCATATAGGCATCTATACTTTGCAGGCTTGTGTTCAAGCCGGATCGGGTGTTATTATTTGCCCAGAGACCCTGAGAAACAGTCCTTCTGCTAATAAATATATGTTCCAAAAAGAAACTATAAGCACACAAAAACTGAATTTAAAAAAATAGGGGAGGGAATATATAATTCTGAAAGGAACCCTCTTTGTGGCTAGAGGAAAAGACGATGGAGGGGTTCCTCCAAAGGCAAGAGTTGAGGCTCTTGAATACATGAAAAGTGAGAACTGAGAGGGCACAACTAAAAGCAAAGACTCAACCCTTCATTTGGGAGCCAGGAACACAAGGCCCTGTCAGAAGACCTACAGGTTCAAAGCAGAGATCTGAAAGAGAAAGAAGCCATTCCGCAGGCAAGAATTAAGCAGGGGGAAAGGCTACATCCCCCCAGCAGCAAATCTGACACCCACATGCATGCATGCATACAGACGGGAGAGAACGATATAAGTTGTGTGTCTGCCTGTGCGTGTACGCGCCTGGTGGCCTCGGAAAGTCTTCAACTTGCGGACCATCTTGTTTATCTGGGCCCTGAGCCAGAACATCGACTGGTAGGCGTGGGAAGGGGTCAGAAGGGATTCAATTGGAACTGTCTGCAAGACAGAGTGGGCCTTACACACACACACACACACACACACACACACAGTAATGCCTGGATTACATCCCCACATTGGGACAGGATCTAAAAAATTGTGAAGTAACTTTTGATTCATCTAGATTCTTTTGAGGGATACCTAGGTGATCTTAGGTCCTATCTTCTGAAATGACAAACCCAGAGGAAGAATAGGGACTGGTAGTTTTCATCTAGTTGTGCTGAGGTAAATGTTCCTTTAATATGCCCTCCATTCCCATCACTGGATTGTCTTTCTGCTCATTTTGAGTCGGCAGAGAAGAAATTTCTCACTCAGTTGGACAATGGCTTCGTAGTCAAACTAGTCTCTCACCTCGACCTCTCCTCCATTTCCCTGGACAGAGCGCCCTTGGGATACATGGTACAAGAAATTGTTGCTTATTTCCAGGGTTTGAAGTCTTAAAGACTTAAGGAAAACTTAACAGTTCCATGTCTTTCCATGAAAAAGAGGAAATGCCACCTCGGGGTACTCTGTCTTCTGGGATAGAAGAAAAATTAGCTCTGTTCAAACATTACAGACACAAATTGCAACATGTGAACAAGAGTCACCCTCTTGATCCTAAATATATTTGCCTGGAGTAAGGAAGGCTGGCTACTTTGGCCTGGATTTATTTATATGTATTTAATAGAGATTATTAAATTATTTATTTATAATCTTGCAAAGCAGTGCAACAGCAGGATCCTCATCCTATTTATCGAGAAACAAATTGCCAATTGGCCAGGAATTTCTTCCCAGTTTAGCAAAACTGTAGTGCCAATGTCACTTCAGAGGAAGTCACTTGTTTTTAAGTAGGTTTAGGACCACAGTTTTAAGAAGTCGAAATTATGTCCAAGGTATACTGAAAGGTATGTTAATTTTCTCCAGGCAGATGTAGCTGGTTTGTGAAAATGGCAATTTCTCTATGATGGTGAGACAGCAAATCCTATTTGCCTTCAGTCGCTTTTCTACAGATTATATATAGGAAGGCTGTAGGGTCAAATACTGATTGGGCAGACTTTCACAAAAGCCAATCCTCTAAATTTGAAAAGGATAGATTTCTGGGCCTTGTGCACAGAACTGCTCCTCCTGGTAAACTTTTGGCAGGAACACCAATCTCGGAGAGGACTTCCTCCACTGTTTGAAACACACAAACAAAATGATAACGCACACCTCAAAGTGCAAGGGGAGACTGGTGAAAGCTGAGGTGCAGGATGCAACAGTAGTTCCAGATTTATTTTGGTGTGAGTTGGGGCCAGGAAAGAGGTGGGTTCAGGGTGTTTGTTCTTTCAGGTGGTGTTTGGTTGTGAATGTGCCAGGTCTCCGCAAAAGCAGCAGTTGCCCTGCAGTGGGGAATGGATGGAAGGGTAATTAATGCAAAGTGACTGATTGCTCTTGAAGAAGGCCAGTCCAGCAAAGGGGATTGTCCCTGGTCACCCAAGCGTCTAGTGATTGACAGTCTCTTTTCCATCCACTCAGCCTAAGGCAAAGTACCCCAGTGCTGCATATTATCACTGGTTTAAGCCCAGAACAGCAAAATCTCAAGATTGTTTGAAAACTTGCTTTTATTTTGATTTTAAAGATGACTATATTCAGTCTAATTATTATTGGACTAGGGAAT
>JANHFO010002324.1:689860-701684 GCA_032468095.1 Pareas carinatus | reverse complement strand
AGTATTATTTTGCTTGAAAAATTAAAAACAACCAATAAGGTTCCAAATTAAGAAATAGGGGAAGAGGAGAGAGAAAGAGAGAAACAAAGCTTAGTAAGACCGAGGTGGACCTTGGGGCAAATGAATGCAGTTGGAGAGAAAGGAAATGGGGGAAACTGGCCTTGAGTTGATTTAATATATAAATAAATTAACTTCCCCGCACCTCTAGTTCATGTAACCCTTTTAAAATTTGGACTAAAAAACAATTTTTGGATATTTCTTTTTTTATATATATAAAAAAGATGAAGATTAAAAATCCTCAAAAATATTTTTTTTAAAAACGGTACGATTAAAAATCCCATCCAATTTTAAAAAGTCTTTCATTAAAAAAAATGAAAGCGGACTTTAGATTCCATGGCCATTGATATGTCCTATATTTTGAAAACCAACATTGTCAGCAGAGGTTAGAGCTTCCTCCCTTTTCACTATTTTTAAAAATCTGTCCATGGATAACAAATGTTTTTAATTTAACTGAAGCTGAGCACCAGTATCTCTATGGCTTCCTCTGTAAGAGGCTGAAGATAATGCAGTTAGAAATAAATATTTAGGTGCATTCATCTCCTGACTCGACTCCACCTTCCAGTGTGTGTATGTGTGTGCACAAACGATTTGTTCACCACCCTTAAGCCAGGCTTGTTTTGAGGTTTGCAATGTTTAAAGGGTGGATAGGGAAAATTAAAAGAATCTGGGTTCAGAGAAAAGCCCTGAGAGAAGTGGATTTTAGATACCAGGTCACAAAAGCTGGTCTGGGCTCTTCTTGGGGGATAACCATGCTGTTTCTCTTACCATCATGTGCAAATCAGCTTGCTTTTGGTTGGTGGGTGCTTACTCAGAAGTAAGGCTTGCATATATTTGGCTTGCAATTTAGTCTGGCTCAGGCCTCCGGTTCAGGGTGCTAGTCTGTCAGGAGGATAAAGATCAAGAGGATTTGGTTCACCTCCTATGGCTAGGTTGAAAAGCAAGCTCTCTCTGCACACTCCCACCCCCAGCCCTTCTTGCTAGAACCAAGGCTCAGTCAGCAAAATCTCATCTGTCTTTTAGAAAAGTGCATCAGCTCTCAGAGAACTAGACTAAAGCAAAGACTGCGAAGCTAAACTGCTGTTTTTCAGCCCTAACATGCAGCCTAATACAGCAGCACTCTGGAAATATTAAAAGTGGATCTGGAATGGAATGGGTTATGGAGCAAATCGTGTGAAGCACATTTCCCTGAAAGGCAAAGGCAGCCCAAACTGTCTTTCAGTTTTGTTTGAATCCACCCAGACTGACTTTCTAGGCAACACCTATCTGCAAGATTTTGGATTGGTGAGCAAGCGATGTCCCCGTCCCCCCCTCAAGGAATGATTGAAGGCTTTCAAACCCCACCAGGGCCCTGGAATCATCTGGCCATTGCATCCTCAACCAACAATTTAAAACTAGTCAGTGTGTAAACTCATTGGATTTAGTCAGCCCTCCGCTAGCAACAATTCCACTAGACGGTCTTTGGAAACAGGAATTTAAATGCCTGAGCTCTCTTTAAGGGTATTCACTTTCCACATTATTTAGGATTAAAATCAAGATATATTTACCTATTTTGGTAAATATTTACTCAGCGACCAATTTATACCTTTCATGTTGTAAATAAAAGTACAGGGAATAAGATTCACCTTGGCTCCACTTTTTAAGCAAGGTGGTCTGCAAGAAAATAACAATCTCTTCTTAATTCTGCTCAAAATAGCCAACATGGAAACCTTTTTTTTCACATCTAAATGAATATGCAATCATTTCAAATTCTCAGACCTCAGCTAACCTTCACACTCTAGGGAAGTGTGTTAAAATTCTGCAATTTAATATTCTTCCATCTGGAAAAATGTGGTGATGGGGGGGCAGAGAGGCAGCAGCAGCCAGGGCAGAAGTTTCTCCCCCCCCATGTTAAATAAAATTATGGATTAACATAGCACACTAAATAATTGCCTAATAAGGACTAGCAAAGGCAAATCTTTACATTTTGGTAATTGTACGTTGGACGCCTCGCTTAAGGCAGTCGTTTGGGTCGGGTTCATTGTTCCATGTGTTGTTTGGTCAAGGAGCAAATTAGAAACAATTTCTTGGCTTGAAAGAGTTACTCTTCATTTTCGTAGCAGGCAAAACGCTCCCTAGAAATTAGGACTAGATGGCCAGGAGGGGGGAATCCATCCAGTCCATTACTCTGGAGATATTTCCAAAGCGGTCTGTGTTCTGGTTAGTTCTATACTAAATTTGCACATGCTCGTGCCGAAAGGAGCTCGGCATTATAGGGAAAAGATGTGCGGCTTGCGGCCATACCTCCAGACAGTTGCCGAGTCCAGCAGAGAAGGGATCGGCCGAGATCTATTCCGTGTTCCTCCAAGCAACAAGGAGTCGGGTTAAGGCAAGGGACGACCTAAGGATCCCTCGCTTGTGATTCTCTTGCTGCTCCCCACCCCCTATCCGGGTGCCCGATCCTTTTCCGAATGGGGGAAGGGAACCAAGCACGTGCTCCGCCTTTGCTGCCGACAGCCCCGTGCAAACACGTCCTGTTTTCGACGACTACTGAAAAGACAACTCTCGGCCGACACAAAAGGTGGGGAAAGGAGAAACATCTCTTTCCTCCCCCCCACCCTCCGTCCATTTTAGCCAGATGCACTTCGGCCTTCAAAATGCGAAGCTGGAGGGCGAGTGGAGCAGAGAAGAGGAGGAGGAGGAGGAAGAGGCCCGCTCTTCCCACGGTGTAGCAGAAGCTTCGCCAGGCTTCGAACCCCGCGAAGCTTGACCCACTTTCCTCGCAGCACTCCGTCTCCACGCGCTGCTTCTGGGAAGGGTGGTTTTGTTGTTTTTTTAAACAGCCCTGGGAGGCCTTTACACCCGGAGAGGACTTGCGGGGATCGGGGATAGTCTGCTCGCTCGCTAGTTGGCCTAAAGGGGAATCGGCCTTCCCTTGGCCCGGCGTGAAAGTCCAGGCTTCTTCCGCCAGATCTCCTTACCTCGGTCTTTTTTTTTTTCTGGGAGGAGAAAGGGGGAGGGGAAATTCCAAGTTGAGGGGCGCTTTGTGAGCTCCCCAGAGAGCAGGGAAAGCTGTAATGCCGCTGTTGCGGTTAAATAGATAAACCTCGCCTTTAGGACAGGCTGGCGAGGGTTTTTCAAACCAAAGACCTTTTAGGCTCACAGAGGAACCCTTTACTGAGGAAATGTTTTCTCTTTCTCCTGCAGCCCCGGGACACCATTCTGCCCTCCTCGCCCGCCACGATAAGGTCCCTTCAGCGCCTCATTCCATTTTCCAGGAAGAGAGACTATAGCTGACCAGGTCGACTTTGGGGGATATTCCTCTCGTGCAAGCAACGACAGAAAATAGAGCTGCCGACTGTTCTTTCTTATCCTGGTTCCTCCCCCTTCCCTCGAAAAGTCCCCTTACTAACTTCCACAGAATAAATACCCAAGCCATGTAGTCAGTAGCCAATTCTTTTGATAATCCTGACTCTCTTATAGTTATTGTGAAGTTCCACCAACTCCAGCAAAGGAAGGTTAAATTAAAAGCATAGGGTCTCCTCCCTAGCTCTCTCCAAAGACCCTTCCCACTCGCAAAGCAATCCTGCAGCCTAAATTGTTCAGTTGTCATTATTATACTACTACTATTATCTTACATTATTATTACTACTACTATCATCTTACTATATACTACTACTCTTATCTTCTTCATCATCTTGCAAAGAAGGGCTGCAGTTTTTCATTGCCTGAAATTGCTTGTTTCTCTGGCATTCCAAATTGACTTCCATGTAGGATGCCAACAGAATAGATAATTTTATTTAATCTTGTTTCCATCCTATTATTCCCTCAAAGAAATGCCACCAAGGGCCAAGAACTGAACATTCAAGAGGCTTCTATTCCCAGTGGCTTCTTCTCCACGTTTCCCAAGTCCAATATTAGCCCAAGGGAAAAAAGGCAAACCTTAAAAAAATTCCTCTAAAACTCTGTAATAGGAATTTTATTATCAATAATAAAAAAATAAAAGTGTATGATCAACCATAGGAATACAATTATTGGAAGATGAAACCTGGAAAAGTTAGGTAGTGCACAATGGAGGTTCTAGCAGCAACAAAGAGATGATTAAAGCAGATTGTGTGTACCTTGATCTGGACAGTCCAATTAAAATAATAAAGGTGGAAAGATGTGAGAATAGGGATAGGATAACTGGTTTTTCTGCCGATCTAACCTGATCCAGGTATTTAATTGGTTAAATTCCTATTTTCCTATCTCTCAAGACAGAGGCATTTATTTTTTTGTAGAGAGGTATTTAGAAGAAAACAAGATGCTTTCTATCCTGGTCAGGGAAGGGATCCTCACCCAGATTATTTATGTAAATGGAGTAACTGACAAATTTGTTAATCATAGAAATCTAAACAGATAAAAAGTTTATACCGACAAGCCAATATTACAAAGAGTTTTACTACACATTTTACAAGGCAAAAACATGGTTTTTCAGCAAAGAAAGTGTCTGTTTTTATTCAATGACCGCTGATAATTACCAAGGATTTTTTTTGCACATATCCTATCAAACATAGGATATTTATGCCACCGCTCATTACAATTTCCACTGTGATTCCTCTCTCCCTAGTCCCTTGAAACATGCGCATTTATTAGTCACAAACCTAGCCGAGTTTATTAATCACATTCAGATTTTTGCACACGCTAGTGCACACACACTTTATAGGGGTGAGATGTTAACCATTGGATCTAGTGTGTATTTCTCTCCCCCAAAACAAAATCTTTTAAAAGTATCCAAGAGCTTTCAACCCCCTAAACCTTTAGTTAAAGCCCTGTTAAATGCAGAATTGTAATTTGTAGTTAAATATATCCCAGAGTGTTCACACACTGAAAGTATAATTGAATGTGTTTGTTGTGTGAGGTTATCAAGGAACTAGCCCATCTGGGTTAAATTAAAGCAAGTTTAATAAACGGTGCCAGGCCTAGCCAAATCTCCTTCACTCGTTCTTTCCATTCTACGGATTGGATGAACGTTCATTCCAGGTCTAGACTTTTTCTGCAGATTGGAAGTAGACTAGTATTTTGAGGAACCATTATTAGAATGGAATTATGAACATTATTCTCAGAACTGAAATAAGTGCCTTTTCTCAGCATTTGAGAGCAAGGGAGAATTCCACCCCCAACCTTATTGTGAGGTGTACTTCTACAGATGAAATAGGTATTCATACAGACACACAAAAACTTTTCTCTGTGCCCCTCCACCTGCAAATAGAAATATTCATAGAAATATTCATATTTGGATCACACTTGTCACACCACCGTCTTTATAGCCAAGAGACAACATAATCCGAACAAGATTTAGGAACTGGGTAGGGTGTGTGTGCCGTGTGTACATGTGTAGGGGATGAGTGTGTGTGTGGTGTGTGAATGAGAGGCCGTTTTCCCACAAACATGTTGTGACATGTCAAAAGGGTGCCTGTTTTGATAAACACATAATTAGTGCCAGGATGTGTGTGTGTGTGTGTGTGCAGCTGGGTAGAAAGGCATAACTTAGATAATAGCCACAGCAGCACATATCCAATCGGAGGGGATTTACAAAACGGAACTTTTAAAGCGATCATTAGAGCTCCTTTGGCTGAATTAGGGTTGAGCTAGTTTGGGTGGATGGGGTAGAATGGGGAGAAGGGTAAGAAAATGTGCAGCACCAGAGCGCATTCACACACAGAGAGAGATCCAAATGTAAAATAGATACTTGTAAAAATACATGGGGAAATTTGGGTGTTCGTGCAAGGGAGGGGGGAGAGAAATGCTTGATTTGGGGAGGGGCTGCTGGGAAGGAAAATCAAGTCTTTTTTTCACCCTCTGCCTTGTTCCCTTTGGGGTTAAATGGGATGGGGGAGGGGGAGGTGATGGTTGTTGATGCTTAACTACTTTTATTGTTGTGTAAGGCCCTGAGGTGAAACTGTGTTTGTATGTGTATGTGTGTGTGTGTATTTGTGTGTGGGGGGGAGGAGGAAAATGAGGTGGGAGGGGGTTCTGGCAAGACTTCTGTGTAGCAGGCAAAATTCTCACCACGCGGCCTGTTTTTGTGGCGATCCAGAGCTTTTCTAAATCCTTCCAATCAGACTGTCCTTCAATCAAAGTCCTAGGCCGCAAAAGTAGAGGCAAACCTTTGAGCTTCCTAGAACTCTCGATCCCTTTGCTTCATCTCCATCCTTTTCCAGAGTCCAAAAAATCACCAAGGAAGTGGAAAGTAGTGGGTGAAGCCTGATCCTACACTCTCCTCTCCATTCCTGGCTGAGCGCCCCCTAAGGAGCAAGGCCGACTAATGGATTCTAACAGGTTCTAATGGAATAAGACTCAAAGAAAGGAGACCCCAGGACAAGATGTCCCTTCTCTTTTCCCTTCCTCACCCAGTCTCCTTTGGTAACTATGTAGGCTCAGCTCAACTTTGAGGAGATCATCTCTTGGGGGGGAAGGCCAACACACTTAAAGGAGGATCTCTCACTCAGCGCTCACTCAGGGCCCCAAGGAAACAGGAAAGAAGTCAGCCAAGTTTTTGGACCACGGCTAGATGACAACACATCTCTGCTTTTCGTTCGCCCATCAAACCTTTTCAATCTGAGCAACTTTTAGCTGGCCTAACTTCAGGGCCCCAAAAATGGGAATGGGTCTAAAAAATGCATAGAACGCAGCCCTGGATTAATACACCTTGCCTCTTCTCAAAGTAGTGGGTTTGCCCAATAGTCTTTCTCTAAAGATCCAGGATTCGGCAGAAATAGAGCAGGCATCTGTTCAGATATTTCTGAGGGCTTTGTCACACAGAGTATCTTCCCCTTCTGCTGATGAAATGTTGGTCCAGCTCTGACTCACCATTCATACACCATTGTTATACTAGTCATTACACTGTATCATGTAAATCTCAGTAGGATTTTTAATTTTGCACATTTCTCTACTTCAAAAAGATCAAGACCAGGTTTTGCAAATGACTTTTCCCAATTCTATATTCCCTTCTCCCTCCCAACCCCCAGAGGGAGAAGAAAAGTTATCCATAATTTCCGCCTTGGCCCCCTCCCACTTTTAAACCTCAGGTAATAAATGAATGAAATATTGCCTGTAATTAACCCAAGTGAGTGAGGTTCCATCCAATGCTTGGGACTGGAAGAGAGTATATATACATATATATATTTAAATTTCCCTCTCCTCATAGGATACAAAACAGAAATTGAAGAAATCTTAGCTATAGTAATGGAACTTGGAGCAAGCAAGAAGCCTGAGCGAGGGAAGTATAAGAATCAGGGAAAGGCGAGGCACAATTTGATCCTTCCTTTAGGAATAGAAGGCTCCTTTTTGCTTTAAGTTTCTTAATGCACACGAACTTCCTCCCTTTACGTCCCCCCAAAAGCACTTTGAGGTTCCTGTGGCAAAGGGCTGGAAGAAGAAAAAAATCAACCCCGGGCCCAGAAAGAACACGAAAAGGCAGGGAAATTCGTCAATTCCAGGCTGTCTTTTGTGCTTTCGCTTTGGCCTCTGCAGACAAAACAAATCCCCGCCTCTGTCTTCGTGAGGGAGTTCCTGCGGTCAAAGAACCAGCCCCACCGACTCGACTCCCGCTCACCGCGAGGTGGAAGGAGCTCGACCAGCCTCTCTCCCTCACGCCTCGCCAGAAACCCCCTCCAGGTTCTGCATGGGCCTTGCATGCAGCACCTAAACCAAACAGGCCCCTCCGTTGGAACCGGCCCCAAGCGAAAGAAGCCCACTGCCTCGCTTCCTGTTGGCGCGAAGGGAGCGGGCAGAGGTGGCAGCCCGCCTGAACTCCCGGAGCGGCAGGAGCCTTGCAAGCCGGAGAGGAAGTCGACCGCAGCGGATCCGGGGCACGTTCTCCGCCAGCCATCTTCCCGCTCCTGATCCACGCCCTCCTTTATCTGCTTAATCCTCCGGGAAGGGAGCCCGCCTTTCTCTGCAGCTTCCCCGGCTCGAGGAGTTCAAGGAGCAAAAAAGGTCCGCTGGTAGGTCGGGGACAAGAAGCAGGCCTGCGAGGGGGGACTTGCCCGGCCCCACTCCTGCTCCTGAATGGGAAGGGCCGGCCCTCTCGAGCAGAGAGGAATCCCTTACCGCACCTACTCCCCCCATCTGGAGGGAGGAAGGAACCCAAAAGCGGAGAACGATTCACCCTTGAGGATCACATTGTTATCAAAGCGCATGAAAAGGGAGGGGGTGGAAGGAAGGAGAAGATGAGGCGCTTCCTCCTCATGGTTTCTTGGAAGAAAAGCAACGGGAAGAAGAGCAGGAGGCAAGAAAGATCGTCCCTGCGTTCCTCGATATTCCCGGGGCCCTTGCTTTAAATCCAACCTGGGCGATCAAGGCCCTCGGGAGTGCTGGGCACACGCGCGCCAGAAAGCAGAACAAGAAGGGATAGTGTGAGGCCTTTGAGGCCTTCGGATCACCCGACCGACCGACCCAAGAGATTTGGGCATTCTCCCCAAAGGGCAGGAGCGGTCCACAAAAGGTTGACCTGGAGCTTCCCTCTAAGGGGGGGCTCTGGGCGAGACGGTTCTCTCTTCCAGCCGCACCTAAAGCTCCAGACTAGAGCCAGGCCTGCTCTTACCCTACCTCTTTTTTGTTAACGGAAAGTCAATGCCTTTTAATTAAAAATCGTTAAATAAATCCATCTCTTTACTAGCACAAATATACTTTCTGTACCGAGTTTGCAAAAGATATCGACAGAAACTCAAGCAGCAAGGTCCGGAGATAGTTTGACTTCACAGAAGGGATGGGGAGTCAGAAACAATGCTTGTTAATCACACTTTTCTATATATCAGATGCTTTAAGAAGAAAACTATTCCTTTTTATGATAGCATATACAGCTCTCTCCTTTTAAAATAATTTTCCTTTGTTTTGTATTTTCACAAGGCAGTCTACTGTATAAGGCATGTTTTACTAAAATAAGACTTACTGTCTAAAATAAGGCTTAGATCAGGATGGTGTGCCATGATTTGTAGTGTAAAGCTGCTCACTTACACAGGAGTAAATGCATTCACTCATGAGTAATCAAAATTCACAACTGCACATGTCAATTGCTCTTCTTTCTAATGGAAAAGAAAGCAGCAATATTTAAATTATGCAGATGAGAGCCATTTAGATTTAAAATCTGGCTTGGAAATATTGCTTTTGTGATTCTAGTAAAACCAGAAATGGGCTTGAAAAGATTTTTGCAGGCAGCTTAAGAGGGCAGTTTTAATTGTACAAAGAAAAATGCAGCTGTGGATGACTTGATTTGATGCAGACAAATCTTTAAATATTTTTTCTGCAAGTGGCACCATGGCAAATTCTATTCCACTTGAGCTGCAATTTTTGTGATTTCTTCAAAAAGAAAGTGTGCGTCAAATTTTATTTTAAGCAATTTGAGGTTTCCAGGGTAAGAGGCTTTGAAAAGTAGAAAAACATGGACTCTTAAATTTCTAATTTTTAAAAATAAATAAATTCCAATAGTCTATCCAGCATCCTGAAGTTTTTTATTTTAAAATTATAACAAAAAGGGCAATATATTTAATTATTTGCAAAGGACCTTGATTTGATTGAAGCCTGCAAAATATGTGGATAAATTCGCAACCACCAGGTTTTGAATATATTTGAAGTTAAATGAAATGATATCCCTCTAGGAAAAGACCTATGAAGCTTCATTACTTCTTTTGAAAATGTGTCAAGAGAAAAGTATCCCTATATAGATTTTTCCTTTTCTTTAAGTACAGTGGTGTTACTTGGAAGAAATAAATTTAGCTTTCTTCAGGTAGTTAAGTAAAAATGGTGCCTTGGAAAAAATACAGAATAAATTATACTTAAAAGGATATTTACTCTTTTGTTTTTCTTTAAAAAACATGTTTTCTCCTGGAAAGAGAGATTTAACCAAGTGACTGGGTTTTCAAAGACAAAGTGCAAGAATCTGAAGTTACATGAAAGGAGATAAATGCAAAACTCGCCCTAGGAATGGACTTGCACTAAACAGCCTGCAAAGTGAGAAGGAAAGAAAAGGAGGGTTTTTCCAGTTCGGAATTAAATCGGCGGAAATGGTGCCTCCTAATAAAAAGGAAAATATCAAGAAAGACAATACGGAAAAAGAAAAGAGGAAGAAAAGCATTTCACGCATGCAAACAGCAGACACGGTCGCCGCAATTACTTACAGCTCGCCGCCTTCCAGGGTCAACGTTCCGTTTAACACGCCTCAGACACCAAACAATCCAAAGGAAAAAACCGGCCTCACGGCAAGAAAAAAGTACGGGCACCCAAACAGCAAAAGGCGCCCAGCCAGAGCCATGGGTGAAAAACAAAACCACCACGCCGCCGCCTTAGGATGTCGGTGAGGGAAATGCACGCGCGGGCCTAATAGGTTAAAAATGGGCTTTTCCTCCCTTCGGGCTCTCCTTTCCCGGAGCTTCCCTTGGCCTTCTCTGCCTCTGGAAAGCGGAAATTGAGGACGGCTTTTGCATGTGTGCGCCGAGATCCCAGCTCCTCCATCCCTCCTCCTCCCCCCCCCCGGCCGCCGGGGTGTTTGAGAATCTGGTTTTACGACCAAGGCCCCGGCTCTGCCGCTATTATGAATTTCGTCTTTGGTCGGGAGTATTTTGCTCCAGCTCCAAGGTTCCCCCCCCCCTACCTGCCCATGTGGAGTAAATCCATTCAATTAGGGCACCAAGACGGAGCTGGAGGCTCTATAATCACAAATTTATGGCCGGATGACGTGCCTCTCTCTCTCCCACAATGGAGACCAGTGACATTAAACAGAAAATTGATGAGAGAGAAGCGAAATCTAATCTCTTCTTCCCACTTCTTCCACGCTGCTGCTGCTCCTGCCGGCTTGCCTTCCCCCCTCCCTTGTTTGCAGAGGGAAAGGCGGGGTGCTACTGGGGATGGCGAGAAAGGGTTTTCGCTCGCTGGGGGGGGCAGAGAAGGGGAGCGGGATAGTTGAGGTTCCCCCCCCCCACGCCACCCCAATGCCCGTGCGTTTCTTCGCGATTCCTTTACGGCACAATCGAGGCTCGCTGGGATGTTCACCGAGGCTCCAATTTTCTCTTTCTCTCCCCCCCCCACAGCAGCAGCCCCCCTCGAGTCGAGGCCAGCGGGGCCGGCTCCGAGGACTTACCCGATTGGGTTCGCGCTTTTTAGTGCGGAGTTTCATTTTCTTCCCGGGCCAGAGTTAAGGGGGAGGGGGATCGCGGGTCGCCCGCTTTCCCAAGGCGACAAACCCGGGTGTCCGCGGCTGGGCCACGCTTTGGTGGGGGAGCGGGAATCAAAAGGAAGCCTTCCCGGGCCAAGCAGGGAGTCAGGGGGCTGCATTTCAGCCCGGCTGCATTCCGCCGCGTTGGAAGAGAGGGAGCTCCCCGCGGCGTCCAACCCGCACGCCCAGCACAGCGAGAGGGAGACGGGGGGGGGCGGGCGGGGAGCCCTGGCAGGATCTCTTGGAATCGAGACAAAGTAACGTCCCTGGTGCAGCTGCGAGCGGCGCGGGGGAGGGGAGGAAATCCCGGCCCCTCCGCCTTCCAAACAAGAGGAGGAAACCGAGACTCGCCGCGCTCGGGCCACTTCCCCAAAGTGGGGCCGTGTGCGCGCGCGGGGCTTGCTCCGAGGCCGGCTCTCCTGCCCTGCCGCCGCCGCCTTCCGACGCACCACCTCTCCGATTGCCAGTCCCGGCCGCCGGCTCCGCTCCGCTGCCTCGCTCGCTGGCCCGCAATGTAAACCGGCTGCGAAAGAGCGGGGGAGAGGGTGGGCGCGCGGGGAGGCAGAAGGGAACCCCGCCGTCCAGAGCGGTGCC
>JANHFO010002324.1:671749-689208 GCA_032468095.1 Pareas carinatus | reverse complement strand
CACACACGCTACCGCTCTCTCTCTCTCTCTCTCTCTCTCTCACACACACACACACACACTCACCTACACACTCTCTCTCTCTCTCTCTCTCTCTCTGAAGGAAAGAAAAGGTTGAGTAACAGATCTTTCCCCTGCATTATACTGTATATTAAAGGCAACCTTTCCCAACAGAGGCCCCCAGGTATGTTTGGAGGCCGGCGATAAACATGTTGGCTAGGAATTATGGGGAATATAGTCCTGACATACTCAGATGGCACTGGGTTGCAGCAAGCTGACTCAGAGCCCTCTTGCCTTATCCTATGTATTTACTCTCCTAAGCTGCTCTTCCAGGCAATGAGGAAGAGGTGACCAATACTTTCCTTGCCTTTGAAATACCCATATATGATACTTTTTTTTTCTTTCCATTCAACCATATCTGATTCTTCCAACACTGCCTGCAGTTTTCTTGGCAAGGTTTTTCTTCAGAAATTGACCATTGCTTGCTTCCTGGGAGTGAGAGAAAGTGACTGGCCCAAGGCCACCCACATGGCCTTGTGCCTAAGGTGGGACTAGAACTCAGTCCAGGTTTCTAGCCTGGCACTTTAACCACTAGACCTTCGTTATAATGACAGCATGACATGTTACCTAGTTATTCTGTTCCTTTCACTAGAGAAGCCCAGTGATAAAGATACAATGCTGCAAGTGGTAAGGGAGCCTCCACCACCAAAGGGAAAAGGATTTTCATTTAAACTGGCAATTTCACAAACATGTCCAAGCTGTCTTGATGGCCACAAGACAGAAACGGTTTGTGGTTCCTTCTTCCCGGATGTTTTGCAACTTTTCAATCTAGTCAACAGCTCTGGAATTCCCAGATAGTTGCCTACTTAGATGGACTGGACTGCAATGACTAAGAGTCATCATTGGCTGAGGATGTTGGCAGCTACCCTTTGCCATGCCTGAACTGTGCCTAGTTGCAGAAGGCAACTAAAGAGAATTATAGAAAGGACCTTTCATGATGTACAGAGTAAGAAGACTCTCAATGAGGAACATTTTTTTAAAAGTTGAGATACCTGTTTGTATGCAGCTAGAGCAGCATGCTATCCAGTGTTAAACATTCTGATTTTTTTACCATCTTTTGTGACAAAGAGCACCACCACTGGCAAGCTTCATATGACATATTAAACCAAGCTATTCGTTTTTTTCCTCAGCTAAGGATTGATTGGGCCTTTGAATGGAGGGCTGAAGCCACATTCCAAAAGGGAACGGAGGGGAAACATGACAACTAAATGTGATATGATTGAAAATTCAAAACAGCTCCTCAAGATTGCTATCTAGTCATCTGTTTGATCATTTCCCTCTTCTGTCACATTCTGGAGGTCTCAAAGGGTGCACCCAAGGTTCAAGGGGGCATATAAGGGGAGGGGCTTCAGATTGCCTACTCTTGTGCTAAGTAATAACATGTTAAGTCAAAACTAGCAATAGCATGGGCTTAGCAGAAAATGTAAACCCAGCCTGTATTTGCTTAATTTCTTAGACTGTGCCCCTGCTTTAAAAAAAGGTTGATAGTTCTCTGTCCCTTTTAACCTTCTCCCTTCTTCTTTTCAGTCAGCAGTGCCTAGACAAAGAACTATTTATTCAAATGGGAAAAGCCCCCCCTAAAAAAAAACCCTTTGGTTAGTTGGTTACCTGCTGAGAGGCCTGAGTAAAAAGGTTTATCATTTGTTCCTTGAAAGGCCTCCTCCACTGAATCCTTTCCACAATAGCCTAACCTGGTGGACCTAGTTAGTGCCTTTAACATTCCATTAGGAAGTGCTTAGGAAGGTGGGTTCAGCCTTGAGATGCTTTCCTGATTTGTTAGCTTAGCCTGTTACATCAGATGTGGAATTTTGCCCTGATTGGGCTGAGCAACAATCAATATCCTCAAAGAAGCTGGCTTACATTTATTCACCATGTTTGATTAAACTTTGAGGATAAATAGGGCTCTGCAAATCTAAAAAAAAGTTTTACAGAGACTCCATGTGAGCACAATCCCTCTGTTTTTAATAGATTTTTTTTTTAGGCTTGCGTGAGAGCCTGAAAAAAGATGTGGCTGCTTTAAGAGTAGTATTAAGAAATTGAGTCATTAAAACAGCATCACTTTTTCCGGTAAGTAATTGTACTTGTGCAAGATCTGGAGCAGGTTTTTTTAAATTCCTTTTGAAGTGTCTTAGTCTAGAGGATAGTGCTTAGAATAAAGGACAAAAGAAGGAGGGCCAGTATAATAGCATCCAAATGGTCTCTCTCCAGCTATGCTTCCTCAGCTGAGCTCCAGACAGATTCTGAAACTCCTGCATTGATGCAAGCAAGTAATATGTAAATCTGGGTACTGACTATTGATTTTATTTGGAACTCTCTGTAGGTAATTGTTGCCTTTATTTTTTTTCCAGTATTTTCCCTCAATGGCCTCTGGATATCTAGAGACTTAGCTTCATGGGTTTAAAAGGAACTGCTCTTAAAAAATGTTTTCCCCCTGTGCAGGACTACACAGTTGCTTGGGATCCTTCAACAGTGTTAAAGAGCTATTCCCTACGCGGCACAAGGTGGCAGGAACGGCTGCTGTTACAAACATTTACTGCTGCACTCCCAACCCTAACTCTGCCTTGGCAATCAAGCAGAAATAGGGGTTCTGTCCACAAGAGAAATGGGGAACCGTGCGTGGGTGAAACACTGCCTTCAACCAGTTTCTGCAAAGAGAACATCCCTAGGTCGTCTTCAGTTAAATCTCCAAACTTTGGAAATCATTCCATGGAAGTTGGGAATAACCCACCTGCCTCCCACTGCTTTTCCTGTCCCAACAGGAAACAGGAGCATAAGGAGCATAAGAAAAAGGGGAAATGGATTTTTTTTTATGCCAGACCTTTTGGCATCAAGTGCAAGTAGATAAATAGGTACCACTTTGGTGGGAAGGTAACAGCATTCTGTGCACCTTTGGCATATAGCCATGCTGGCCTCATGACCACGAAAAATGTCTTCAGTGTTGGCTTCCTCTGTCAAGAAAAGGAGATGAGCCCTGTACCCTGGACAGGGAAACCTTTACCTTTATGTTTGAAACTCTAGAAGATCAGAAGAAGGTGGATTATCTAGATCCATTTCAACTGGTTTGCTGGCTGTTCTACAGTACTGAGACAACATAGACTGCTCTTCCTAATGATCTCTGGTGGAATTGGGATGGGAATGGTACATCTGTCCTGGCCCCCATCATCAATCTTTTACTAGCCTTTGATGCCGTTGATAATGTCCCTCTTGACCAGCTTATGGGGTTGGGAGTGCGGGCAGTCTTGCAGTGGTTATTCATACATTGAAGCCAGTTGTACTTGGTGTTGGTGTTGCATCGCAGGATGCCTCAGGGTTTGTCTCTTTCCCAACTCATTTGGGTGAGGTCATTCATTGGCACCCTTTGAAGCATCAACAGTATGCTGATGATACAAGGCTGTATACCTAAGCCCCAGGGCCTTGCAAATGATGCTGTTAAGGCTCCTTCCTGTTTGTGGATGGGAACAACAGTTTTCATTTAACCCTAGCAAAACTGAATGACTGGGGGTTTGGGGGTTTCCCAGACCTGACTCTGGACGGGGCAGTTCCTGCTTACAATTAAGAGATCCACTTGGTTTGATAGGTCCTGCTCAAGGAGCAGGTGGCAGCCGTGACCCCCCCAGGCATTTGCACAAATCCATCCTGTATGCCAGTTGTTCCTGTTTGTGGATCAGGAGGTTCTGCTCATGATCAGCCATGCCTCATTCACCTCCCCGTTGGATTTTTGCAATGTGCTCTACATGGGGCTGTCTTTGAAGAGCGTCCAGAAGCTTTAGTTGATTGAGAATCCCACGATGTGGACAGCTTTGGGCACACCCCAGTATGATCAAATAACACCACCGCTTTGTGAACTGCACTAGTTCTCAGTAGGCTTCCAGCTGCAATTCCATGTACTGGTTGTCACCTATAAAGTTCTGTGGGGCCACCTGTCTCCAGTTGCCTCTGAGCCTCCCACCAGATCCGGCAGGGTGTCCAATCCATGTTCTGAGTCACCTAATGAGAATAGGGAAGCCACCCTTCTCTGCTGTGACATCTGCCCTAGGAAGCCTCCCCCCATGAGATTCAAGTGGCTGCGACCTTGTTAGCCTTCTAGAAGACCTTGAAGCCCTGGCTTTTCCTTCAAGTGCTGAGGTCAGTGTGTTAGCTGAGCTTGGCATGTATTGTGATGAGTTGCAAGATAGCTTAATAGGAGCTTTGGTGACATTTTATTGTTTTATTTTAAATTGCTATTTTATGCTTTATGTGCAATTCGTGGACCAGGGTCACAAAGCTGAGATGGGAACTGTAGATATTCTTTACACAAATACAAGGTAGCATAATTATATTATCCTGGAGACCCTTTCAAGAAAGATAGGGAGAAGAAAAACTGAGGTTTTCAATTATCCTCTCTCATAGTTTTAATCCACGTGTTCTACTGATATGTTTGAAAAGTTAAAAAAGGGATGTTTCAACCAGCCTAATTTTGCAGTCAGACCAAACTTTGAAAAATTAAGTGCAATATCTCTTGCAACCAATGCAGCACCATTTTGTAGTCACTTAATTTTCCGCAGTTTGACTATTTTACTTCGATTGCATTTGGAACCATGTACTGTGAAAGCCAAGGTGGAGCTTCTTTAAAATCTTTTTGCATTCAAGTCTGCTAAATCTGTGAGATTCCATACGAATGACCCTGGAATTTGATCACTGAGGCAGCTAGATCACTCACTAGTATCTGGAATTGTTGTGTGGAATTCAGTAGCTCTCAGCATTAAGTGAAACCACCAAGTTGTAAGCTATGTTGCCATGCAGGATAGATAACCTAGTGTCTGAATGTACCAAAAGATGAGGAATTATACTGACATATTGAACTGAAGCAGCTTTTTTTTTACTTAGAATGGCACCTAACCAACAATAAGAAAAAAATATCCAGCTTTTGGCAGACAGCAGCCTGGTTGAGTTAGGTGGTCTCAAAGCCAGCACCGAGTAGAGCCAGACCAGGCACATCTTCCAGTCTGCTACTCCTACCCCGTTTTCCACAAAAATAAAACCTAACTGGAAAATAAGCCCTAGTATTTTTCAGGATGCTTGTAATATAAAACCTACCCCCAAAATAAGCCCCAGTTAAGATTGTCAGCCAGATGGACATATTTAGTACCGTATTTCCCTGAAAAATAAGACCTAACCAGAAAATAAGCCCTAAAATGCCTTTTGGAGCACAAATTAATATAAGATCCGGTCTTATTTTTGAGGAAACACGGTATTTCTTTCTTTAGCCCACAACTTTGTATTTAAGACACCAGACTAGTAACTAGAAGACTGAGTTCCTGTCCTGCCTTTGGCATGAAAGTTGACTGGATAATTTTTGGTCTAGTCACTCTTTCTCAGCCCAACCCACATCACAAGTTTGTTGTGTGGAAAACAGAAGGAGGAAGGAATATTAACTATGTTCATTTGGTTCTGTTATTTCTAAAACCAATAAAGGTTTTTTTAAAAAAATCTTTTAGAAAATGTAAAGAAGCATAGATTGTCTAACCCTGCTACAGATATCTCCTTCAAAAGGTATTTGTGCAATCTGAAGTCTGTACATTTTGTTTCCTTGCCTAACTTTACTATTACATTCATTCTTCCCTACAGACTTACATTTCTATCCCCTTGCTTTCCAGGTGCTGCTTCAGTCTGCAAGGATAGTGAAGAATTTATTTTTCTGGATCTCACACACCACTTTTTGAATCATTTGCAATCTATGTTCTCCAATGTGACTGTATTGCTACAGGTCACATTGTATTCTTATAGTGAGTGACTAGGGAAACACTGAGAGCAGAAGTGTATGGGCACATTATTGGAAAGGTTAGACTTTCAGGATTTGAATGAAGTTCACTAATGTTCTACTACTGTTTCTCCACCATACTACTTACAGCAGTGTGATTTGATTCCCCTGCAGTTTTAAAGAACAACAAAACGGAGTTGGGAGGGACTTTGAAGGTCTTCTAGTCCAACCCCTTGCTCAAGCAGAATACCTATACCGTTTCAGAGAAATGGCTGTCCAATCTTCTTGAAAACCTCCAGTTATGGAGCACTCACAACTTCTGAAGGCAAGCCTGGTTAACTGGTTAATTGTTCTCACTGTCAGGAAATTTCTCCTTAGTTCTAGGTTAGATCTCTCCGTGGTTAGTTTCCCATCCACTACTTCTTGTCCTGCCTTCAGGTGCTTTGGGGAATAGGTTGACCCACCTCTTCTTTGTGGCAATTCCTGAGATATTGGAACAGTGCTATCATGTCAGCCCTAGTCCTTTCCATTAAATTAGACGTTGATTCCAGCGATCATTGTTTACCTGTTCTTAATACGTCCCCTAATCATTTTTGTTGCTCTTTTCTGCACTTTCTACAGTCTCAACATCTTCTTCCTACAAACCATGTAGCACCCAGGCATTGGATTGGTTGCCTGTTTTCACCTGTAAAAACAATGAACCGCTACGTCCCTGACAGACCCAAATAGAGGAATGGGGAACATCTGGTCCCCCAGATATTGCTGATCCCTAATTCCCAGCAGTTTATACCATTTCTCATGTTGACTGAATTCTTTGGAAGGCTGCCCATTCTCCATTCCGTTCTGATACAAAAGCAAGCAAATTATTTTGATCTTGACAGGTCTCAATTCAAGTATGAGTCATCAGTATTTGGTTTCCCTCCCGTTTTAAATCACAATTAAGATTGCTATTACAAGGAAGGCTGAACGTCTAAGAATCGATGCCTTTGATTTGTGCTAGAGAAGACTCTTGAGAGTCTCTTGGACTGCAAGGTGATCAGATCAGTCAGTCCTGCAAGAAATCTACCCTGACTTTTCATTAGAAGGACAAATGATGATGCTGAGACTCCTATATTTTGATCACCTAATGAGAAGCGAGGACTCATTAGAAAGGGCTGTGATGCTGGGAAAGATGGGAGGCCAAAGGAGAAGGAGATGGCAGAGAATCAGGTGGCTGGCTGATGTCACTGATGCAACAGGCATGGAGTTTGGGCAGGCTGTGAGTTTTACATTCATTCTGACTAGTACAGGAACTTAATGCAACTTACATAGTATTCCTTGCACCATGTTCTCCTATTCTGCAGGGAGGACTGAGAGAGAATGACAGGCTGAAAATCACCTGATGAGCATCTGTGGCTGAGGGTGGACCTGGGTCTTAACCATTACACTATGGTTTGGAGGATCTAAAAATTTCTCATGAAGCCAAAAAGCTCCTATCAGTTCCACTTGTTGATTTTCATAATGGCTAACTAACATGATGATTTAGTGTCGTGTAGGATTCCAGCTTTTGTCTTTAAAAAAAGACAAAATGTTCCATTAAGGGTTGTGACGTTAGACAAGGAAATATTATCTGGGTAATATCCTCTTATTTATCATCCTTTAACATCATTTTTGAATAACCTCTATGCAGTGTATTTGATAATAATTCTTGTCTTATCTTTTACATGCTAGCTATGCTGCAGGACATCTTTTCTGAGTCCCCACCCAATTTGTTTTCTTTCAAAAAGTTCTTTTACAATTTACCAAAAGCTTACCATTTCTCCCATAATTCTGGCTAGATCTTTTATGGTCATTTTTGGTGGGCTGTTTTCCAAGCCAGTTGAACTGTGCCTGGAACACACAATGTTTTCTGGAGCCTGATAATATGATATAGATGTCACTATTTAACTTCAACTGAAGCTAAATCAAATTCATGTTCTGCAAAGACAATGAGTCAAACAGCATTGAAATCATCCTATTTCCATTTAGATGTGACCTGAATTAATCCAGATAGTTCTTAAGATTATTACAGGAACTACCCAGGAAAAAAAAACCTGAATCTTTTATTTGAATTTCTTCTTTAGATACAAGTTTCTAGGGAGACAGATGGATATTAAGACTTTATAACAATTTCCTACTTTTTTCCAAAGTCTGCATGTGGTATGAGTTGTCAGGAGCAAGCAACCAGACTCACAAATTAAAGGCTCCAGTCCACTACTTTTTTGTATTCTACATTTACTACAAGAATCTTCCCAGATTGCTCACCTTCCCTTGGGGACAAATAATATTCCATGGAATTTAGGGAAGTCAGTCCTAGATCTCTTGTGGCTACACAGCAGCTCAATTCCCTGCTTGATCACTCCCTCTTTGCCTGACTAGAAATTTCCCAACATCAGTAAAGGAACTAGAAACTTGAAAATTTCCACTGAATATTTATAATCATTTGTCTAATTTTTTTTACAATTTTTTATTGCTTTTTTACTTGAAAGGTGGTAGAACATTATCCCCTTCTTTCCTCATTGCTGGTATTCATTTTTAGATCCAAGGCAGATTAAATGCAAATTTTCTCCTCATGCTGTCCAGATGTGTTAGATTCCCAGAGATGCCAGACCATATCAACTAGGAGTTTTGGGAATTGTAGCCCAACCTTACCTGGAGGGCACTGAGTGGGAATGCTAGAGAAAAATCTGCTCCATAGATTAATGAGAACTTTAAATATGCTTCTTGCATCTGATGACGTGCAGCTCATAAAAATGTATATGATAATGAGTTTCTTAATTTTAAGGTATGACTAGATTCTTTGTTGTTTGGTTGCAAAGGACATCTAAAATGTTCAAATCCTTGTTCAACTGAAAAGATTGGATCAATCAGTCAGATGCTGGTGACAACCAGGAAAAAAAATGTTTTGTAGAAATGCTATTGGTAAAATAGTTTTAAATTATTTTTTTCTCTGGACTAGGTAAAGATATGGTTTTCTTAAAATACACTTTTGCTTTCAAGTTAAAATCACTATTCCTAGGTTGTGTCTTAATATGTTATAGCTGGACTGACTATATTGTGCTTAACCAGTATTTACTAATCCAAGTTAGGAGAAATAGAAATAACTTGGATTAAGCATGCATAGCTTTGAGCCTATTCAGGGCCTTGAGATTTATTTTATCACCAGTATGGAACTGACCTTAGCTTGTAAATGTGCCTTTCTAGTTGCCAAAAAGTCTGTTTTAGTCTAATTTGGAGGGAATGGTTGTTGTCATTGTTTTTTCTGCTGAAAATGACCCAAATATTACAAATCATGCAGAAATCTACACATAGAGTGAAATTTACTTTTCCCCACAACTTTTTCCTGTTGTAGTTAAGTTCCTCTGCACTTACTACTGGTATGTTTATATTCTTTTGACTTGTGGGTAAAGCACTAGAGCAGGATTTCCCAATCTTGACAACTTTAAAGCGAGTGGACTTCAACTCCCAGAATTCCCTAGTCACCTTATAGTTGTCAAGATTGGGAAACCCTGCACTAGAGCATAAAAATTTCATTGCACAATTCTTCTGTGCTTCAACCTTATTTCTACATACCACACACAAAGTGGCATTAACATAGAAGGCTTGATCTATGATATTCACCCGGATCAGCTAAACTCTCCATTATTCTATCACTGCCAGCATAGATCAAGCCTTCTATGTTAATCCCACATCTACATCTACAACAACTCCAAATTCTAGTTTGTTACACTTGGTTGGTGGTGTATTTGGAGTGCCAGGATTTTGTTTTTTTATTTTTGCTTGTTTAACCAGATGAGGTTGTATTACATAAGATTGGCAGCTTATAAATTGATTGATTCATTGATTGATTTCACCAGCACAAGCAATGGCTGAGTGAAAGTCAGAGGTAGGGTGCCTAAGAAAATCTGCTTCCTTCTATACTGCAGTAAACTCCTCCAGCAGAGGCATTTTTTCTGATCTGCCATGGCATGTATGGAAATTTTTCTTCGGTGACTTGGTAGAAGAATCCCCTTGTTGCTTTGCTTTTCCACTAAAGGGTGAAAAAACCTGTCCTTCTGAGGGAATCTTGGCTTCTGTGAAATGCCGATAAAGACCTGTTCTCTGCAAGGAAGCCTCACTGGGCACCCTTCTTGATGCCCATATAGGCAAACCTGTTCAGTTCCCCAGGGCTTTTAATCCTTCCCATACAACAAATCATGCCTGCCATTGGGACTTATTTTCAATTCTGCCACTTTTCTACAGCTGCATTTTACAATTGTATTCTTGTGAGCTCTTAATTTTCTTTAAAAAATCCTTTAATTTTCATTGTTGATATGTGCATTGGCAAATTCTGTCTTCATCTCATCTCATCTCTTTATTGCAGTGTTAAGTATGTGAAAGTGGACAGAGGAACTTTGTGTTCGGTAGATATAATTCGAGGCTTCTAAGCTGTCTTTACCCCCCAAAAGCCACTCTTCCAGCTTCCAAAGACTTCCCAGACCTTATTTTACTTATTTATTACAAAAATGTGCTGGTCAATTAATTCTAGGCTAATAGACACAAAATGTAAGAAATTCTTACTTTAAAATAAACAATTTTTTTAAAAAAAACCCAGAGAATTTAATCACTAGTGTAACACAACACTGGGCAAAATGAAAACTGGTCTATGCATTCATATCAGGTTCAAAATGAATGGCCAACAAGGGAGCCCTTGCCATGTTCCTAAATTGTTACTCTGCTGTGATTTTTAACGTGACAGAAGGAAAAATAATCTACATCTGATTGGAGAGTAATCCCATTAATGACATTTAACTTATGGAATTATATAAATGAAATCAAATCAAATGTTGTTTCATCTCAGGCACTTGCAGACTGATTTTGGGAGGGAGATCCCAGCATAACCCTTCAAAGGCCAGGCTGAGGCTTCAGTCCAGAAAACCCCAGTGCAAAGCCACCTGTTGCCAAATTAAAATCTTTATGCAACACACTAAGGTTCATTAGCTTTAGAATAATTTTCTTTTTCCTTCCTAGTTTCTCATACGATGCAAAACACTGCTGACAACTCACTTTTATGAATAATTTTTTATTTGCACGTTTCTCTCTCTCTCTATCTATCTAAAAAATGAACTCCTGCAAGTGATTCTTGTTAGAAAGATAAATGGGTGGGGAAATTGCCTGTGAGAGAGAGGGCAAGGGGAGAAAGAGTCCCATGAAGCTGAAAAAGGGATGGTAGAACTGAGGGAAATTCTATTCCACAATAAGAAGGACAAGGAAGTGGTGCTCCCACCTTGGTAATGGCACCAGCGTTAACAGGCAAGGTCTGAAAACATAACCATGCCCTTTGTCTCCTTCCTGTATTTCAAAACCCAAATTGTAAAAGAAGCTCCCAAGGATTAAGTGAAGACAATGCACTTAAAGAGGCTAAATTTGCATAGCTTATTCAGGTTGCAAAATAGGTGACACTGGGGAAGTCATGCCAACCATCAGAACCAAGCTGGCCTCTAGGCAGTAATCACCCTGTTTGTGAAAATTAAGCTGGTACCCTTTTCCTGTTTCTTTGTCTTGTTGAACCCCCTGCTGTTTAACAGGCTGGAAGGTTGTCAAATTGTGTAGGTTCAGAAATGTTCCTGAGTTCTAGCAGTGGCAAGTGTAAGGCTTACAAAGATGAACATGTCTCTGATGAATTTTCGGACTGGCACTTTTATGCATACATTTTATAGAAATGCCCTTTCTTTGTTGTGGAACACAGCATTTCTGGAGGCAAGCTTTTGATCTTTCAAGCTTACATTTGTTCTTTTCACTTGGATATATGTCCCTGTTATTCTGATCTCTGATGAAGAATCTGATTTTCTGAAGGAAAGTTGGAATTTTTGCAGACACGATTACCGAAGGCAGGACTACTGTGCCCTTAACAATTTCTCCCCTACCGCCTTGCTATCCTGTTCCCACACCCCGTACTATCCAGCTGGTGTTCTCCCTTCATATTTGCTTTCAATCATCTCAGCCTTGTCATAATATTGGAATTCTGCAAATCTCTAAACATATTAATTAGCTGGAATTAGGCAAGTTGTTTTCCCACTGCTTCAATTCCTTATCTGTTAAAGTAGGAACAAATAAAAATCTAGGGGTATTTTAAGAAGAAAGGACAGGACGAACTGAACAACTCCTTACAACCTGATGTATTATAACCTTACCTAGGGGCCAGATAAGAGGAGCTACTGTGGAGTTAAGGTAAACTGTGAGGCTATGAACCCTAAGCAGTGCTTTGTAAGAAAAAAGGTGCTGGAACTCACATCTTGTTAAATCTTTTACTTAAAAAATTATATATTCAGTTCTTAACATAAATTTAATATATTGTATTTAAGGCAAAAAAAGGGTGCCAGAACTGCATTCCGGTGCGTTGTGACAAAAAAGCACTGACCCTAAGCACATTCATAGCTTTGTGTACTTGAAAGCACCTTCTGCTGAACAATGATGGTCTCCGCTTTCTGATTTAGGTCTAGCCCGCTAATGTGCTAAAAAACGATTGTGCCCGAAGAAGCTATGACAGTAGATGCATCTTTACACAGGGAGAATCTGCTTCGTTCTCATTGAGAGTAAGGGGAATCGAGCAGCCAGACTGTACCTAGACACACTGCCAGTGTTCATAACTTAATCTGAATGCAGCAATGTCTTTTCCTTCCTGCACTCAAAACATAGATTTCGTACATGGCCCATCAAAAACTTTCCATTGCTCTGAAGATAATCCTGAGTTTTCCAGCTGGACACTGGAAGGCCAGATCAGTTTTTCCAGGTTCTCCTAGTGGTGCTTTGGTACAGTGAGTAATAAGTCCTCTTCCGTTGGGTCTTCTCTTGCATGTAGCCCTAACCGTTCACTGTCCTCCTCAAGCGTTTCTTGCCGACACGTGCAGGCTGAGTTTAGCAGCGTCTGTGATCGGAGTTCTGGAACAAGGGTTGTGGCCCCAAATGGGGGTCAGGGGAAGAAAAAAGAACCAACTTAACGCCTATTAGCCACTGCCATTGTATCAGATGTGTTAATAATCGGGTTTGCTAATGCAATTGCTACCACGACGAGAAAATCCGACTGGAAAATGTATTAGAGCAATTATCCCTCTTACTACCTCAGCCTGGTGTAGCATTAATATTCAATTTTGATGTGGAAGTCCTATTATGTTAATGACTTTTGTGACAAAAGTCGTTAATGTAAGACTTTTTCCTGAACGGCACTGCGTTAGCTAGGTTGAATACCAACGTGACACCAGGGTAAGTCTAATAAGATAAAACAGAAACATACCATCGGTGCCCCGCACAGTTTCTTAACGTATTCCAACAATGCTAGCGAGAACTGCCATTACCTGGCTACAATGGGAAATGATATACACTACAAAGACAATAATTCAACAAGACTCTGCCTTGTCTAGCGAGAGCTCCGGTTCCTCAAAACCACAGCCTGTTATTAGCATCTCAGATAAAAGCCTGTGGCAAAGACAGTTTGTTGCAGCTCTGTGATTTTAGAAATAGCCTGTCCAGTTGTACTACAGGGCTGTTTAATTTGGTGTCCCTTGGAGCGAGGCCTACAAGCTGTGCCTCATTACAAGACACATCAAGCCGTTTCTTTACCCCCCCCATTTCTGAGCCCCTTGCGTAAGTGTGCAGTGTGCTGTTCTAAATTACAGGTGTCCCCAAAGCTGAATCAGGAAAGGAAGTCACAGAGAACTTTGCAGGTAGCTCTGAACTACATGTCACGTTGACCCATTAGTCAAGGCCTGCCATTCACTTTGCACATCCTGCCAATGGAGCCCAGCACCATGGATGGATTTTTCCCCTCTGAAAAATTGCTACTGGGGTAGGTATAGGGTGGGACTGGAGCTACATTGCTGAGTTTCATCATCCCAAATAGGATAAGCCAATCACTCAAAGTGGAAACTTAAAGAGATCTAAACAATGATTATCCAAGCATGAAGTCAGACAACTTTCTGAAGCAAAAAGAGCTGGGAATTCTTCCAGTCTGTTTTGAGTGGACGTGGGATTGCATATCCCAATTGCTGCAACATAGATGGAACAGATTGGAAAACTGCATTTGGTTCTCATACTGTATTTAGTGATGGTGAAGACCACCTTCATGGTAACTTTGGTGATCTTTCCTTCATCAGTTGTGACTTACTTACTTGGCTTGATGTCAACAGATGCTTACAATCATCAAGATCATCCAGAGTTACTTACTTATAGTGGTTAAGCACCAGGAATTTGGGGAGTTGAAGTTCACATATTTTAAAGTTGTCAATGTTGAGAAACACTACATTACAGCATAAGCCTTATCAGAATGAATGCAAAATATGCAAGGTGTCTCAATTTTAGTTTTCTTTTCCTGTTCCTTTGAACAAGACTTAAGACTGTAGAACATATTAGAATGATGGCCATGCTATCTGATCAGCAGGAATATTCTGCTTGGACCAATTGTTACTTCAGCATGTAATCCCAGCCGTTAAGAAATCCAGTTTCGTTACTAGATTAGTATTTGGTGATCCTATGTAATAGCATGTGCTAATTTGGGCAGTCTTTTAAGTATGTTGACTTTAACTCCTAGAATTCCCAGCTAGCATGGTCTTTGCTAAGAATTCTGGGAGCTGGAGTCTAGATATCGGAAGAATACCTAGGGTTAGGGAAATCTGCTACCCTTTGTGGTTCGGAAGCAACTTAAGGAATAGCTTGTTGCAAAAAAATTCTGAAGAATTTTAAATGGAATAAAGAAACTGAAGGTACAAGAAGAGTTGAAATAGTCATTATATTTCTCTAGAAATCTATGGAGGCTCTTGGTCATCCAGGTCATGGTTGTCCCAAAGGTGCTTTTTCTAAAGGCAACCAGATTTCCTTTTTTCCTTAAAGACATTTTTTTTGTTTTTCTCGTCCAAGATGGGGTTTTTTTTTGTTCATCCAAGGAAAAACAAAGTCCAGTTACCTTTTGAAAAAAACACCTTTGGTATATATTTCTAGACTTGTTTGCAATCAACTACAATGATGCCAAAATGATGCCACATGTGCAGTGACATCACCCTGCAATTGTCACTATTATATACTGGTAAGACCGTAGGTCACTGCAATTGTGTCATTGTCATTTTATGGTTTGTTCCCCTCACTCCCTTGAATACCCAGGTGACTTTCCCTTTCAATGACCGCTCCCAATGAGAGTTAGCAGTGAGCAATCAGTGACTCATGAACCCCCTTCTAGTCATGCCTTTAAATGTTGGAGGGCACCAATGCTGAACAAACATGGCTGGGTATGCTGCCATTTTGCCTTTGCAGTTTATTATATGGCTGGCTGGCTGTTTGAGCAGATCAAAGATCTCGGTGCCTCCTCAGCCTCAGAGTTACAGTCTTCATCCGATGTGCAAATGCAATGAAACAGAGAACAAATCATTGTGAGGCTTCTCTCCACCTTCCCCCACTGCCTGACTATCTTTGCTTATAGTATGCTTCACTGTGCATCTTTCCAGACATTTTAAAGGTCAGTGTCACCCATGCAGGTCTGGGAAAGTTCTAAGCAGTGTGGCAGAGCGAGGATAATGTCCCCAATTCATTATTCTGACTCAGGCCCTTTTCCTCTCAGCATTGAACCAGCTTCCCCCAAACCCTTTGCGCATAGGTCTCTCCTGTTCCTGCTCTTCTTCATCTTCGGGGTTCTCCCCCCCACCCTCCCCACCCCAAGAAACAACACAGATATGTGTAGTCAGTAAGATGAAGTACTCTCTGCTAATGTCTACCCAGGATTCTGCCCAGAGGGCTTTGGCAAAGTGACTGCGCTGAAGATGCTCCAAAGCAAAGGAACATAAATGAGTTTAAGAGACACCTTGATTTATTTCTGGAGGGGAGCCAGAGGGTGAGCTGGGAACTTAGGCATCTGGTGGGAGCTGAAAGGGGGGGGGCTTAAAAACTGGGGAGGGACAGATGGTAGCATTTTCTTTTCAAAAGTATGTTTTCTTCATGATTGGAGTGGAGAGTGTGGGGTGGATGAGGGGAGGGGAAACCATCAACAACAATTAGCCACAAGCCTCCTTTGACCTATTTGAGTCTCTTTATCCCCTTGTCTGGGTCTTTCCCAATATTATTCCCAAGATCATATCCATCCAGCTGGAGGCCAACCAATTCTGCAGATGAGCCCCTGCTCTAAGCTACTGCTGGAATGGCTGGCATCATAAAGGTCAGCCAGCAGGCAGGGAGCTGGGGTTGCCCTGAAGGAGGGGAGAAGAATGTGGGCTAACACCAAACTAACCAGGCATGTGTCAGGTCCCATTTTCCTCTCTGGTTGCACCTAGAAGTGCTCAGAAGAACTTTGTGGCGGTACAGCCTTTATCTCGTGTGTGTGTGTGCCACTTTCACAAATGCAGCTTTGCGTGCATCTGTGCCTGCCCGCCCCCCACTTCCGAAGTCCATTTTTCAATGGCCCGCGGCTGGCACTGGGCCACCGACTGGAATTGGGGACTGCTGAGCTAAGGAACTGGGATTGGCCCGTCCCACTCGAACCAGCTGAAGGGCCATGCTGTGCAACCCATTAGCCGAGGAATTCTAGGTGGTGAACTCCAGGAGAAGAGCCTCTTCTGATGCGGTGTCATCCTTGGGGACATCATGCAGAACATAGCATGCTGCTCAGAAACCAGTGTGGTCCTTAATTCAGAAGACATTTTAGGATCTAGGTTAAAGGGTGGGAAATCCTAAAAATAATGCTGTTAAATCTATTATTAATAATATACTGTTAACATTTGTATGCTTTTTAAACGAGGCATCAAAAAAACAGCAGCTATATATAGTTTATATGCAGCTTACTAAGCGATGTGCTTCCCTGGAATGAATCTTTGACTCTCCTTGAGAACCTTGGTCCGCTACATCTAGTCCTCGACTTACAACCACAACTGAGCCCAACATTTCTGTTGCTAAGTGAGACATTTGTTAAGTGAGTTTTGCTTCATTTTATGACCTTTCTTGCCGCAGTTAAATGATTCACTGCAGTGGTTAAGAGAAACATGCCTGTTAAGTGAATCTGGCCTTTCCCATTGACTTTGATTGTCAGAAGGATGCAAAAAGGGACCACGTGATCCTTGGACCCTGCAACCATCATAAATATGAGTCGGTTGTCAAGTGTTTGATTTCTGACCACATGACCATAGGGATGCCACAGTGGATCTACGTGTGAAAAGCAGTCACAAGTCACTTTTTTAAGCAGTGTTCTAACTTTAAATGGTCACTAAGAGAATTGTTGTAAGTTAAGGACTACCTGTATTGAAATCCTTGGCAGAAGGAAGTAGGGGAGCATCTGGGCCATAGCCAAACAGTACTGCTTACTGGCAGCTACTAATATCCTGCCTGTTCTGGAACAGCTCTACATGATGAAAGCTAAATGATTCAGCTGAATGACAATGAAATGCATTCGGTCTCTTGCAAGAGTGACCTCACCCCAGTGTACCGGACATATAAGCAGAGGCCTAGCATACTTTGGCATCTGGATAGTCTGTTTCTCAAGTAGTTCTGGGGAACACTCCATAACCTGTTGCCTAGTCCTAGTATAGAAGATTGGCTTACAGAAGCAAAAAAGGGTACACATTGGACAGTGTTAGCACGGAGGGTGTCTTTGTGACAGGGTGAAATGGGCTTTTGTGACACGATGTCCACA
>JANHFO010002324.1:631421-649845 GCA_032468095.1 Pareas carinatus | reverse complement strand
TTACTTTTAATTGTGTTTTAACTTCATAGATTTTTGTATTGCATTTTTATTGTTGGCTGTGAACCGCCCTGAGTCCACTGTATGGAAAAGGGCGGTATATAAATTAAATTATTAAATTAAATTAATTATTAAGTGTGGGCGTCTGAAATGTTTTTGGCCGTGGTTGAAATTATTGTTTAAGAAGACGACGGGCTGCTTGAAATTTTTTTTTAAGAAGAACACGCTATGGCAGGCCGTTCGAAATATTGTTTTCTGCGGACTGGGCCGTTAAAAGATCATCGAAAAAAGAAGTTGTGTGTATTGTGTGTATTGTGTTTGTTTATTTTGTACTGAGCTGTTTTTTTTCCTTTGTTTTGCGTTGAGGGAGTGATATTTGTGTGAGATATTTTGGGTTGTGTTTGATGGACTGAGGTTTTGTTTTTGGTGATGTAGGGAGTGATATTTGTGTTGAATGTGTTGAATGTTTTTGGTAGCACATACCTTGAGTGTGCGTTGTCCTCGGTCATTGTGGTGGTAGTTGGGTTGTTTTCTTGGTATTTGGCTTTCTCGTAGTTCAGTTAGATGAGCTGTTTTAACAGTTTCTTTAAGAGAGAGCACTATCTCCTTCTTCGCTTGGGGAGAAAAAGATAGAGATTGCTGGCAATGGTTTGGCAGTTGGCCCCTCCCCTTTACCTCCCCTTTGCAATAAATGTTAAATAACTCCTTTAAAAATATTTTTTTTTGAGAAATTTTTGTTGTAGTTTGCTCCTAGATGAAAAGCAAAGGTATGTATGAATTGTCAGGAGTGTAGCTTTTATGGTTTTTGAGATATAGTGATGAGTCAGACATACGTAAGTGGCCAATGAATGATGAATGAATCATTTTTGAATTATATTACTATATATTAATCCTGCAGGTTAGGACAATTATATGTTTATGGAGTTTCTCAGTCATCCAGGTCATGGTTGTTCCAAACGGGTTTTTTCAAGAGGCAACTGGATTTTCTTTGTTCTTCCTTGAATGCATTTTGTTTCTTGTCCAAGAAGCTGAAGAAGCTTCTTGGATGAGAAGCAAAATGTCTTCAAGAAAAACAAAGGCAGTCCAGTTGCTCCTTGAAAAAGCACCTTTGAGATGACAATTATATGTGATAACTGTGAATGTAAAACTGGGGTTATGCTTCACCAAGGCGTATGATAATATTTATTCATAAACCTAATACTAGCATTAGTTCTAAACATTCAGCTTAATTTTAATATTCAGAGAATATTTTTACTGAAGAAACAAAGAATAACCCTAATTCCAATTTTGCCCCAACATCTGTATAAATATTTAACCAATTCTTACTCCAATATTCATCATGAAATGTAACATAAATGTAGAACTACCACTGACCATAAAAACTCACACTAATGTTTACACAAAATTTTACCATAGATTTCAAGAAAGTCTAACTTCATTCTAATACCAATATAAATACATTAACTCTAACCTGAGAACATGCTCCAATCATAACACAATCCAAAGTCTACCACTAAGCATAAAAAATCACTCTAATGCTAACTCTTACACTATATTTTATTTCAAACTTTAGTGAAGGCTAACCTTTACCCTAACTTTAACCTGGTACAGATACATATATCCAACCAAATCCTTACAGCAACACTTAAGTTGAACTGTAATATAAAACTAAGAGTACCACTAAGCATAGGACTTACCTTTATTCTGTCACGCAAAATTTAATAATGAATCTCAATGAAGCCTATCCATAACTTAACTTCATCTAATGCCAATAATAATATTTACCCTAATCCTAACCTATCATTCATTTCCAAATGTAACATAAACTCAACTATACCACTATCCATAAAATTTCACCTTTATTCTAACCATCACTCTAAATGTTAAGAGTATACCTCAGTGAAGACTAAACTAACCTTAAATTCATTATAATGGCACTACAAATATTTTTCCTAAGCCTTACCACATGACTCATTCCCAGATATAACATAAACCTAAGACCACAGCTAACCATTAAACTCACCTTAATGCTAAGTCTTACATAAACTTTTTGTATACATATTAAGAAATTGCACCCTGAATATTAACTTCACTCTAATGTCAACAAAAAAATATGCCCCAATCTTACTCAGTGTGAACAGGAACAGAAACTACCACTAACCACGCACACACTTCCAAAAAAAAATCACCTAATTTTAGTTCTCACAGAAAATTTGGGTTCAGATTTCAAGGAAGCCTAACCCAATCTAAACCCTTCCTAACTCCAGTTCAAATATTAACCTTAACCCTTACTCCAGTGCTCATTCCCAACTGTAATATAAACCTAAGCTATTCTAGCTATTCAAACACACCTTTGGATACCAAAAGCTGAGTTCAGGAAATAGGGGTGCTCTGTTGTTTAACCAGCTCCTTATCTACCCAATAGAAAGATCGGAGTGACTGTTTTCTTGGGATCAAAGATAAACGGGTTTTACCAAATTGTGCTGTATAATTTTTAAAAATATATACAGCTGCTTTTTATCTTAGTTTTCCTTTCTTGTCCTTTTTTTTGTCCATTAAAGCATAACATTAAAAAAATGCCAACCTTAACATTAGATCACACCTAAGTCCATCAGGAAAGCTGTACCTAATCCTGAATTCACTCTATCACCTCTACAAATATTCACCCTGCAATATTTGCTAAGTGTAATATAAACCCAAGTCACCACTCAGCAGAAAAGCTGTCTCAGTAGTCACCCCGACACCAGATATAGTCCTGATTTAACTGTAATGCCAACCTCACCAAAAAAATAGTTAACCATAATCCCAGCCTTCAATCTCAACCTAAACATACCGCAAAGCAGAAAAACTCATTCTAATACTAACCTTCCCATTATTTTTTTATAGACCAAAAGGAAGCCTCTATAAATACCTCATGTTTGAAAACTGAGTCATGGCAACTGAACTTTTTTTTTCTTGTTGGTTCAGAACTTTTCACTGCTTATCCAAGTAGTTTCTTCAGTATGAAACAACAAGAAAAGATGTAGAGATGCCATGATTCAACTTCTAGACAACTCTACCTGGATGACTGAGACTCTCCATCGACGTAAATGCTTACCACCCTGTGATTCTAGAATTCTATTATTCTAACTGAAGTAAAAATACATCCTAGCCATCATCCAAACTAGTTTGTTTACAGTTGATGGGCTACTGAATAACAGAGTTGAAAGGAGCCCATCGCAGAGATTAAGATTGGTTGGCCTCGTCAGAATGATAAGAAAATCCTATTGTTACGGAAAATGGTGTAGGACCAGAAATAAAACATCAGTAGGTATTCAGTGCTGTTGGAAGGTGGGACCAATGGCTGGATCTAGATGAGAAAGATTTTTCTTTATCGTGATTGAACAATTTGAATAGGGACAACCCAGTATGAATCTTCTATCATTAGATTAAAGAAAAATAAAGAAAGCTTGAATATGTTTGAGGATGTTTGTGGAAACTTAATTTCCTGTATTCATGTTTCAGTTTATTTACATTTATATACCGCCCTTCTCCCGAACAGGGCGGTGAACAGCCAATAAAACACAGTAAAACACAATAAGTTACAACTATGAACAACATTGAAAATACTAACTGGTTGGTCAAATCTGAAAGCTTTAAAATGTAAAATTCTCGTCCCCTCCAAAAACAGATATCCAAATTAAACACCAAGGGGAGTTAGGACAGCCCAGCCTGAACAAACAGATGAGTTTTAAGGGCACGGAGGGAAACACGGAGGTCCATGATCGTGTAGTTCTTATCCAAATCTTGTGTTGTTTGCTAAGGTCAGCAAGAAACAATATTAGGAAAGACCAAGTAGCATTCTAATTAGTGAGTTGCTAGTCTACAAGCCTTGTGAAAAAAGAGCCATTTCAGTCTGTGGTAGTGGAAAAACTCAGAGGAGTCTAGCAGCACTTTTTCCAACTAACAAATGTTATTAACAGCTTTTCTGATGTGAGCTGCAATTCATGAAAGCTTTGCCCCCCCATTACATTCATTAGTTGGAAAAGGTGCTACCAGAATTCTCCTGACTTTTGGGTTCACATGTAAAGATTGTTTGGCTCATGCATTTTAACTAGGATTTGCAATGTAAGGGACAGAAATTAGTGCTTCACTTGTTTTCTCAGGAACTACCAGTCCCAAGATGCTTTGTGCATTGGAAGAAGAAATAGAAGGAAGGCAGCTGGTTGGAAAGATAAAGGTCTATAATGATCAAAGAACTGTTATTCTAGGGACAGTGGGAGCCAGTACTACTGATTTACAACTCTACTACATGTCCATGTATCAGTAAATGTAAAATCTATCCCCATTCCATGGTGTTTATAGCAGTGTTTCTCACCCTTGGCAGTTTTTAGACTTCAGTTCCCAGAATGCCATGCAAACTGGAGAATTCAGGGAATTAGAATTCATCTGAAATCTGTCAAGATTGAAAAACACTGGCCTAAACGTTTTTATACTATTATTTGTTCCTTCCCACAAAGCATCCTCAGTTCATTCCAGCCCTACTGCATCCTTGTCCCAGTTATGGCTTCCAAGCACTGTCAATGGGGAACAAGGATATTTCAGCCATGAGTTGCACTGGTTCCAACAAGCTAGTAAGCTACCCAACTCTTTCAAGAATGGAGGGGTTCTGCTGTACATCAAGTAGTTTATTTATTTAGCACCTTAAAACAGCAGATAATAACACTAAAATTAACAAGATGGGAAAGAAGGGAGCACGATGAACACAGGGATAAAGTAGGCTCTTATCTTAGTTCATCAACCAACTTCAGAATGACACATCCTCATTGGGTGAAGTTTGCCTCACTTCAATCTCAGGAAAAAGAGAAGCTGGGTAAAGAAGCATATAGCAGGTCAATATCTGCCTGAGCCTATAGCATGCAAACACCTCAAAACTTTTGTGGTCAGAAACTGCAGGGTTTTTTCTCTTTCTGCACCAATCAGATAGTAGCCAGTACTGTGAAAGCATCAAAGTTCTGAATAGCAGCAAATGCAAAATTTCTCCCCTGTGTGGTTAACTGCTATAAATGCAAACCACTAGGTCAGAAGCATTAAAAAGTCAAACAAAAAGAAATAAAAACTAGCTACGGTATTGTGTCTATGTAAATTTGCAAGAGAAAATGAAGATGGGGAGAAAGTACTGGTTTTGCATTGAAAAATATGCTAAAAATAGACTTTAATGCGAGCTGATGTGTTTTTAATTGTTATTAGCAGGATGAACCAATAGGAGCGTCTGGCCTGCAAAGTTTTTGCAACATGCATTCTAAAACTTTATAAACCGTTGTTTAAGGCACCTTCTTAGGCAAAGGGTTACAGTACAATTTCTGAAATGTAAAGAAAATCTAAATTCAGCTTTACAATGTGAACATTTATAACTCATGAGATTGAATTTATAATAATAGATGATGGTATAACTGATAGGGAAGGCCATTTTGATTTTGTTCTACAAAATTTTTCTTCTGTTTAAATAATTTTAGGTCATGGATCTCTAGATGATACTACTCCAGTTGTACTCTGTAAATTTCTATCAGAATTCTTTAGTCTACTGTGAAACAGAATGCTCGAATAGATCATTGGATTTTTAAGGTGCATAGATAATTAATTTGATTTAATGGAATGGCTAGGAGGCAATATCTGCAATCTTCAGAACATTTTACCCTACTATGAGTAAGGTTCATTTTTCAGTCAACCTGAGTAATTCCAGGAAGTGAATGTAAAAATGTAATATATGTTTTATACAAACGTAGAAACACAAAGAGGCCTGATTGTAGATCTGTATTCTTGAGCTGAAATGAAAATATAGCTTTATTTGCTCTTGCCTAATTAGCGTCTTCTTTTGTCCCACATTAAAAACAGATATTATCAGTGGGAGATCAAGAACTTGGTAAATTTAATCGCACAGAGAAGACATCAGAAGTGAGAAAAGTCATTTCTATGATGAAGAAGAAAGCATTTTCTCTATTTGATTACTAGCACTGATTAAATACAAAACTATTTCAATCATCCTCAAGTACCTTCCAGATTGGTGATGTAGGTGGGCATGATGGCAGTTGTAGTCCATCACACTTGGTAAGCAACAGTTAATGCATTCCAGATATTGGATCTGTTGAGAGGCAGAATTTGTTTCCAGCATGGATATAAAGTGTTTTATTAGGACTACTTATTCATTCACTTTGATTGCTAACACTTTCATTTTTTTATCCTTTAATCTGAAAGACTAGGCTCAAGTAATTTAATTGAAGCAGGAGAAACTTGTTTTCATGCCTTGAAATCCAGTCATCCCTGGAATTTTTCCTTCTAGGGGCCTCTTCATATAATTCTCGTTTCAATAGTATGAGCATAACCCTGCCCCCCAATATTTTAGCCAGTCAACACACTGGGATTTGGAAAGCCCGTATGGGAACTATGACTGTTAGGGGGGACGGGGTTGCTTATTCATAATATACCACAGCAGGTACAACTAGATACAGCATGTGAAGATCAGATGAGGCAGAAAGCTCAGTGGTTGCTCAGTGAAGTCTGAGCAACCACTGGGCAGTTTTGAAAACATACAGCTCGCAGCAGGAAAAATAGATTAAACAGAATGGCCGCACGATTTAAATAGAGGACTAGAATTCTGAAGTCATGGAGGTTCTGATGTGGTTAGAACATTTGGGTTGATTTAAAAGATAAACTCATAGTGGATTCCCAGGCATATTAAAAGGTCCCTTTGCTAAATAAACAAAAAAGACTGCAGCAAACCTTTGGGAAACATACCTTAAACAGAGAGCAACGTTGCAGATCAACTTGTGGGAAACTTACGAAGAGATGAGCTGTAGAGAATTAGAAAGTCCAATGATTCTGATGCTGAGTTTACTAAGAACCAAGGACAAAACATTGAATGGATAGCACTTAACACAGAATTAGCCTAGGGATTTGGAATTGCCACAATATCATTACTACCAAGTAGGCTTGACCACATTATGACCTGGCCAAACACTGATCTCTCCACCTACTGGAAAAGCAGCTAGTGACCAACTGTTATATCTCCTGGAACTGATTAAATTGCCTTTGCCTGAAACAAAGGTTCATCTTTCTTTGGTTGCTCTTGGTCAACTTCACCCTACTTTCCATTGTGTATACCTGGCAAAAGCAATGTTTGGTGATGTTTGCAACCATGCTTGGGTTTTATACACTGCACTGTCACTTCCACGTTTACCCCAGAATCTGCACTGCTGGGCTGGTGATTGCTAGCTGACGCCAGGGCTGTAGGGCTGCAATATTCCCTTAACGACACCTTGCAAGCTTGTCGATATAGAAATGGAAATATATGTTTTTAATGAGATGCAACCTCATGCTGGGTCACAGGTCACCTCCTTTGGGGTTGACCCAGCAAAGCTGCTTTTCATTGTCAAACATGTCAGAAGAGTGTCACCAACGTAACCTCTCAAGACAAGTGGGTCAGATTTTTGAGGCTCGCCACTAGGCCTCCTTCCTTTCTGACTGATAACAAGGTCTGCCCCATTGTGAGTTTCTCTGGTGACCAGAAGCTGCAGCATTCATCGACAGGGTGGGACCTTTCTTTTTTTCATGGACATTCATTTGTGCTTTCTATGGAAGGCTGACTACAAGAATTCATTCTCCCCTTTCTGCCCTCGTGCCCTATCCTATTTTCAACTTCCCAACATGCATTATGAAGAATGCTGATGAGCACTACTACATTTTGCCCGCCTCTCTCTCTCCCTCCAGTCAGCCATCCTGAGATTCTAATGAAGAAGTTCTAAAATATATTAGGAAGTTTGAAGTCTGAAAGAGACCGTGCTGGTAAGTGAACATTTAGAAAAATAATGCTAGGGGGATTTTTAGGGCGAGTGGGCGCGCCCACATAACCCCTCTCCTGCGCGAGCTGCACTGGCTGCCGGTGGTCTCGCAGGTGCACTTTAAGGTGCTGGTAACCACCTTTAAAGCGCTCCATGGCATAGGTCCCAGTTACTTACAGGACCACATTCTACCCATCGATACCTCCCGCCGTCCTGTACGCTCCAACAGAGCAGGCCTCCTCAGGGTGCTGCCAGTCAAACAATGTCGGCTGGCAACCCCCAGGGGGAGAGCCTTCTCTGTGGCGGCTCCCACCCTCTGGAACAAACTCCCCCCTGCTATTCGATCGATCACTGACCTTCGGACCTTCCGCCGTGCCCTGAAGACCCATTTGTTCTATCAAGCGGGCTTGTGATAGCCACTCATTTCTTCTTGCCCCTTCCTGTAACCCTTTTCTATTTTTCATAGAGCATCCAAATCTCTAAAGCTGAGTTATTCATTTAGAACTTTTTAGAATTTTAAAAAAGCTGGGTCAGGCCTACCTTGCTGTCAATACGTGAGCTCAGATACGATACACTAGCGGAAAAAAGTTATTCAACTTGTTGAAATGCCCAAAGCATCTTGCTAAAATGATATAAAAATGCTCTAAAACAAAATTGTTTCAGCAGCAAGTTTGGATATTTCCTGAGCAGTTTTTCATACCGCTTATGTGAGTTGTTGGAATTTTGTTTTAGTATAAAAGATAGACTCAGTTATTGTGGTTTGTAAATCTATGGCTTGTGACTTAGCATATAACATGGCGTCTACTTGAAAACAAACACTGATTTAAACAAGTCATAACTGCCTGAAATCACCTTGTGATTAATACATTAATTAATAAAATTAATGACGTCTTGCATGAGTTCCAGACTATGATGGTACAGTGTTTGAAAGTAATATTCTTACAGTCCTGTAACAGGCATCCTTTTAAGCTGATGAGCACATTTTGTGGATGCTCTCAAAATGGCTACCAGACAGGAGATGTTGTCTATTCCTAAAATGATGAATAGGCATGACCAGTCACAAATATTTATTCACAAGAAGGAAAACCAGTCCAGTTTTTGTACCTTTTCTTTATTTCTGGGCAGCTGGTCATAACTGCAAACAAAAGAATGAGCTATAACTGCCCACCATTTTATTTTCTAAGAATTCCTACCAGGCCATGTGGAAACCAGAGTAATTATCGTAAATAATGATGATGGAAGGTTGGCACTTATGTTGCAACTTGCCCACGTTGCACATTATTATTTTAATTAAAAGAAACCAAAACATTAAGAAGTCAGTGGGGATAGAGTGCTTCGCAGGGACCATAGGAGACGTTTGTGACCATAGCAGCTTCCTTAGATACCGCATTTCTTATAGCACACCATTTGCATTTTCCAAGCAATCAAATTTTTAGAAGCTGAGAAACATGCAAACTGCTCTTCTTGGTAATCTGACTTCCTAATCAGAATGGCATGGGGTATTGTACAAATGATTTCTTGAAATCAAAATATGGTAGATTTAAAGCATTACCACTATTTAAGAAAGACATTATTTGGTCTATATAAGGTTAATCTTGCAAGACCTTGTTTTTTATATATCCCTGTTAATTTATAGTGATTGACATATTGTTTACAAAGTATTTTCTACTAAATGCTTGACTCCTCCCTTTTTAAAGAAAGAGATTGTTCTTCTCCAGTCTCCTTGGTACATCACCTGATCTCTGGAATTTCTTCAAAATAGTGTTTGAAGGTTTGTCCAGACCATCACCAAATGCCTCCATTAACCCAAAGTGCAATTAATCTGTATTTGGAGATTTAGATAATTCTGGATTAACAGGCATTCTTCGACCAGCTATTCTGTGACCATCCTTCTATCATTCCAACTTCAATCTTGTCTTTTCATATTGCTTTTCACAGTTGTCTGGGGGGAACATGTGCCCCGTTGTCAGAAAAGACTGAGCCAAAATGGGACTTGAATAGTTCTGCCTGTTCATTGTTATGTCTTAGAATTTTGCCAACTTCACTAAGCAGCTGGTATAATTATTCTTTTCTCTTCCTTTTATTTTCAGTGTGAAGAAGCTCATTTTATTCTCAGCATCCACCAACCTCGGCTCATTTTGAGCATTAGCCTTTTGGATGCCATCTCTAGCATTCCAAAGTACCTGTTTGTACCACTTTCCACTTCATGTGTATCATTTTTGGTTTTTAGATTCTCTCTCTCTCTCTCTCCCTCTCCCTCTCTCTCTCTCTCTCTGTCTCTGTCTCTCTCTCTCTCCCTCTGTTTCTCTCTCTCTCTGTGTGTTTAACTACATTGGCTTCTTCTGCTCTCCCCAATTTTTTTCTTATTTAAATTGCTCGTGGTTCTGTTTTTAGAATATCTTTTTTAAAGAAACGCCTACTCATGGTGAGCTTCTTTCCCTAATAGCTTCTTTTGCCTTGGAAGCTTAATTAGAACCACTCTAATTTTATTAAAATTCACCTCCTTGGAATCCAAAATGCGTGTTTCATTAGACTGAGTTTTATTTTTCCTTAAAATCAACTACTCCAGCATTTTATGGTTAATGTTCTTGCTACTTCCACTTCCATAACTAAGTCTTTTGTATCACTTAAAGGTAAAAGTTTCCCCTGTCCAGTTGTGTTCAACTCTAGGAGGCAGGCCTCATCTCCATTTCTTAGCCAAAGGCATTGTCCAAAAACAATTCCATGTCATGTGGCCAGCATGACTATATGCCAAGGCGCACAAAATGCTGTTACCTTCCCACTGAAGTGGTACCTATTTATCTGCTTGCATTTGGATATTTTTAAACTGCTAGGCGGGCAGAAGCTGGGGCAAATACTGGGAGCTCATCTCATCATAAGGCGGTCAGGTCTTGAACCCTGAGCTGTCAGCTTTTCAGCAGACAAGCTCAGCATCTTTAATCACTGAGCCATCGTGCCCCCTATTGTAGATTACGTGGAGTCAAAAATAAGGGTTTTTTTTTGTGCCTTCTTGTACTCTCTGAAAGAGAAAGTAGTTAGCAGGACAACCCACAAATTCTTAGAATTTCTTGGATGGAGTTTGTTTTCAGTTTTGAGATGATTGAATTACCCCAATATTAATTCTTGATGCCTCTATGAAAAATCTGTACTTTGTCTTGGAAAGCAATATCCATGTCTTAGTTAGGTGGGTGATAGTCACTTCTAACTTCTGTATTGCTTGCTTTAACCAGATGTTCTCAACTATATCTCCAAAATCATTCACATGGATTTCTGAGCTAGTGAGAATACTTTTAATGTTCAGTGTAGTCTCCCTGGTTTTTCTTTCATTTCTGTTTCCTTTGAACAAATGTTATCCTTTGTTCACGATACTCAAACCACGTGAGTCATCCTGTTGAGGCTTCTTTATTTATTTCATTAAATTAACAATATTTATAAGCCACCCCAATCCGTATAGATTCTAGAGAACATATAGTGAGGTATACCGTGAAAATCAAAACAATTGAAATGATAGTAACAATCAGCTAACTGTAATGGTTGCCCAAACAAAATTAAAGACTAAAAGCTCACTGCAAAAATACCAATCTAACTGCTTTTTGAAAGCAAGGGAAAATGGGGGTTGCAGAGATAGCCCTCGGCCTTACTTTTGTTTAGTGACTGTTCACAGTTACAACGGCACTGGAAAAAGTGGCTTGTGACCATTTCTGACACTTACGATTGCTGCATTATCCCCATGGTCACATGATCAAAATTCAGATGCTTGGCAGCTGGCTCATCTTTATGATGGTTGCCATGTCCTGGCTTACATAGTGATCCCCTTTTGCGACCTTCTGACAAGCAAAGTCAACGGGGAAGCCAAGTTCACTTAACCATGTTACTAATTTAACAACTTCAACGGTTGACTTACCAACCATGGCAAGAAAGGTTGTAAACTGGACCCAAACCCACAACCACTGTCTTAGCAACAGAAATTTGAGATTCAGTTGCGATCATAAGTCAAAGACTACCTATGTTTCTATGACAAAATGATCCATATGGTAACGACCAACCTTTTGTTGTGATCATTCTTTTGCCTTTTTAGCTTATTCATTTGGCTCTTGGCCAAATTTCAAAAAACGCTCTGCGAGTGATTATGTTTGCTTTCTGACAAGAATTATCGGTCTCTTTCTCAGAGATCTGACAAATGGCAACAAAAAGGGAGAGGAGAGAAAAAGGGGCTTTATAAAGAAAGAAAATGCCCCAGTTTAGAATAGAATAGAATAGAATAGAATAGAATAGAATAGAATAGAATAGAATTTAATGGCCAAGTCTGGACACACAAAGAATTTTTCTAAATGTTCAATACTTACATACAGGCTACCATTGATAAACTGTGGTTACAATCATAAGGCTATAATGGACAAACAATGGTTGCAATCCTACGATGCATTCATTATCATAAAGTACATTCATCATGTCATGTACGTATTAGATGCATTTATAATAATAAAGTATATGATTTATGATAGCTCCACCTGTCAGCCACTCTGTCATCCCATACAACTGATATACAGAGCCTAATAAATAAAAATCCCTCAGACAATATGATCTTCAATTTAAATGCTACCAATATTAACATCTGAACTGGGTTTTTTTCCTTGTTAAGTTAGGCTCTAGAAACGGAAACTATGTGGGGGGCAACCAAGAGTGGATTACTTGTATGTTTGATTCCGACAAATTCTAGGTGAAGAATATTTTCAAATGCAACTTTAGGTCCCTCAGAGAGCTAAATCATAAGCAGTTTGAGAGGTATTAAAGTGAAAACCAACATTTATATTATGCCTGAATTCAGTTGGCAACCAGTGTAGGTCTTTTAACATGGATATGCATCTTCTGTATCTAGAACTGGTGGGATGATGTTGCAGTTGTCATAAAAATACCAACCTGCAGATCTACTAAGGTTTAAGTCTTCCATACAAATACCCATGGCCACTGTGACCTAAATTTTGTTGTATCTGTGGTCTGTTAAACCCATTTTGGCTTACATTTGTATCTTAGTCTTTCTCTAGAGTTTCAATCCTGGGTGTAAAATTACTACAGATGGAAGATAACAGCTGCCCTAAGCATAGTGGGGTTTCTGGTTGAGCATGTACCTAAATCCACAGGGGTTAATTCCTACTTGTCATAGGAATTAAGCACTGTGTAGATCCTATAACCAGCTATAAAAATGTTGAGGCACAAAGTTTCAAGCTGCAATTTGTCTCTAAAACGTCTGTTGCTTTGTCATGGGACTTTGAGGAAATGTGATCTGTTGACTTGGAACCTGGCATAGAAGCCATGCTTGAAGACTCTCTGGCTACTAACAACTGACCTTTGTTTTCTAGAGGAAAGATACATCACAGTGGTCCATCATTCTTACTGATAGCCAAACTGAATCTTTCAACTAGTTCTAATGGACTAGTGAAACACCTTTTTGAAAATGTCAGTGTGCGATTTCCCACAGATTAAATTGATTTAGAACTCATTTCAGTTGATAAAACACTTTCAGGGTTCATTGTTACTTTGCACAGGTGAAGTAATGGGGTAATCCAGTGGCCATCAGGTTGCTTTCCTTCCTCCACTGCTCTGATACACATTAGGCTATGCAAGTGGTTTTCATCTGGTTTTTCACCTAGTGCAGATGGTGAACCTATGGCACGTGTGCCGCATGCTGGCACATGAGCCAAGTTGCCCCAGCATCGCCCCAGAGTTGAGCATGCTCAGAAAGAAGCAGTTGCGCCAGGCGATGATGTCACAGGGTCATGTGCATGCTCAGAAAGAGAGTAGCGGCATCAGGTGATGATGTCACAAGTCACAATTCATTAGCAGCGACTCGTTCAGGCACTTGGTGTCTAAAAGGTTAGCTATCACTGACCTAGTCTGTTCCATAAATGCAGTTGCTTATATCATTTGTAAACTTAGTCACTGTAGCATCATTAACAGGCTAACATTACATAAAACTATGGTTTGGCATATAAAGTGTAACCTAGCACTGAATATCCCTTGAAGCTTCAAACAATAATGGCATCTAGTCCCAGACTGGACAACGGATCGAGCAGACTTAAATTCTTGGCATTTAAACAAATGAGGCCCAGAAGAACTTTCTAAAAAGATAACAAATTGTCCAAGTGACATATAAGTCATAGCCAAACAGGTTAAGCATGTTTAGATGATTAACCAACTTCCTTTGTTTAATCAATCATCAAATATTATTACAGCAGCCTGGTAGGTCTGCAGCCTTTACTGAGTAATCAATTAAGACCACAGTCCTGGTATAGACCTACTGTTATCTACAAGCCCCAATGCATCCCCTTTTAAATGAATATGCAGGTAGATAGCTTTCTGAGATACAGAAGGGAATGCAAGATAATTTGCAATTTAATAAACAAGCCTACCACTTCCTGGCGAAAGAAAAGGCCACCATCAATCTCTTCCTTTAAATTCCCTGCTACAGTATTACATCAGAGACAAAGCAAGCCTCAGAAAACAAACAGACAAATCTTTAGCTAGTGCTGTAGTGATTATAATTGTCCTGCACTGATTAATCAAGTAAAGCTTTACTTGTGCATTCCATATAATAATTACACCGATTAAAAACTTGCAGCACAAAGAACATTATTTCTTGCAAAGGAAAGGGATTTCTTTTCCCCCTGGCTGGTTAAAGCACTTTTTAATTATTTATTATTTAATTTATTGTTGGGTTTGGGGTTTTGTTTTGTTTTATAAATAAACTTGGTGACCTTGCCTTCTCTTTTGCTTTTCTGTCTTGAGGACTTAAATAGAGGCCGATACCCCTTGCATTGCATTTCTAACATCCACCTCTGCGGATTGCTTTCTCCATTCCTTCAGAGTCTTTCTCCTTCTGAAACCTGGTGCTGTCCTGACCGTGCAGATTGCCGGAGGGTGCGGTGTGGTTGGTCGGTTGCAAAAGTCACGGCGAGATGCAGCAGGAAGTTATGATGCTCGAGCAGGTGTCAGATTGCCATGGCTGGAGGTGGTTTGGATGTCACCGCAATTGTGGTGGCTGCCGAGGGGCGTGGCAAATTGTGGTGCTTGTGATGTGGTGTTGGCACACAGGCTGGGCTCCTGCAGAGGGCTGGGGATTGTTGCTGTGGTTGGTGGCTGCTGCTGCTGCTGCTGCTGTCTTGTTGCTTGGAGGAATATTGAAGAATCTTTCCTCACTGCCAATGGGAACAAGGCACTCGTTTCATTTTCAGAGTGTCAGTGTCCGAGAGGATCGATGGGAACACTGTGTTACAAGTGGGGAGGAGGGGGCTGGCTGTCAACCATTGTAAATCTCAGCTCCACTTGCACAGATCGTTTGCTAGAAGGAATGACATGCAGCATGCAGTGTGGAGAATCGATGCGGCCAAACAAGACGTCAGCGCACACAGGTCTTGGTCAGAGTTCTTTCGTGGGTGCCTTTTGAACAAGCTCAGCCCTTTGAGACACATTCGTTACCCTTTTCCCACTGGTTTTAGAAACCAGCTCTATCTGCAAGGCTTATGGAAGCCTTTGCTTTTGGATTGAATATGCTGGATGGAAGACAAATCAGAAAGAAAGATTCAGATACGGTCCAAAGAGATGATTTCTTTGGGGCTCCTGCTTTGTTCCAAGTGCTGGAGGGCTCAGATAAGCACAGGGTGGGGAAGGCTGAGTAAGCATGACCTGGGAACAGGCGAAGACATATAACCTAGCAATGCTAATAACAGAGGAACATCTGCCACAGCTTTGGAATCTCTTCCTCCTCCGAAAACACTAAGCAGCTAACAGCATAGAACATACTAGCTGTGGCTAAAGACATACTTCAAGGTGATTTTAGACCACAACAGCCACACTGCTCATTTGTTGCATTGTCTCCCACTAGTGAGTGACTGTGCCATGTCAGGCCCAGTGAAACGGCCATTTTCCATAGGGTGCAGTTGAAGACAAATATTTAACCTTCAGATTCCTACTTGGAAGGCTGTGATGGGGTAGCTCTCCTGCAGGTTTGTCTCGTGGTGTGATATCTGAATTCAGTGCATGTGCTCCTTATAAGACACGTGGCTACTGGATCTTTGGAGGGACGGATTTCAAGCTTGTTGGGCTCAATTTCTTGCCGGGTTCTGAATCCCAAGAACCAGAACCTGATGCAAAGTGCGCATGCTTAGCGTTACGTTATCCTGGAGCCTTTTGAATCTCAAACTGAGGGATTGCTTGGCAGTCCTTTCATACAGAAAACTGCTTCTTTCAGCAACATAATTTACAATGGTGTAGAGAAAATAATCTTTTTCACCCTTATGGTTAAACATCAGACAAAAAGCCAGAAAAGCGCTGATGTAATCTACTTTCTGCCCACCTATGCAATTCCATTTTTTATACAAGAGGATAGGTGGGGAAATGTCGGACTCTGTACCAGGGAAACGTTTCAACATAATGGAGAGTGCTGCCTCTCGTTTTGATTTTGTTTTCATTTTTTTAATTTAATACCCAAGTATCAGGTTTTTAATAGAGGAAGTTCCTGGGCACGTATCTGCTTCATCCTAACTCTGCTAAAGATGAAATACAGTACAGTCAGTATGCTTGCTAACCGTCCTTTCTAAAATGATTTAGCAGCCTTTCTTCAATAATTGGACAGATGAATTCATATCTTGTTATAGAATGCTCTATTTAGACAGGATGTTCATAGTCCGCAGAAGCTAGCAATTTGATCATTGGAGAGTATAATATACTTCCATGAGCTGCAAAGTATTATAATGGGGATTCCATGACAGATAATCCTTGTTTAGTGACCACAACTAGAACTGGCAACTTGCTCATTAAGTAAAGCGGTTGCTAAGTGAAACTAACTTGTGCTTGTGATTTGACTTCAGCTTTCCTTGGCTGTGATGGCTATAATGTAAATGTGAGGATTGGTTCAGAAGTTATTTTTTCAACACTATCATAACTCTGAATAGTCGCTAAACAAGGTAGTCGTTAAATGAGGGTTAATTGTGTCTTGAAACTCCATATAGTACTGGACTATCTTCTCTTAAGAAGGCTGAGTTTGTCAGCCATATCCAGTATGTGAAGTCCTTTTTGGGGGGCATCTTCCACAAAAATATTATCTTTATCAAGGGTCTCATCATCTTTCTCAATTATGCAATATAAAGAAAGCAATAGCACACTCTCTGCCTTTTTATAGCATTTGTTTTACAGACTTTCAGAGCTGTGTAAGAATTTACATTTAGTACTTTAGATGAGGCAAAACCCTTTGATGGCACCTTATAAAACACTTCCATATGACAGTGGAAAGTGCTATGGCCTATCGCAGACTTCTGTTAGTTTAGACACCACCACATCCTTGCACATTTGCCACTGAGAGCTGAGCCAATGAGATAGGATGGAAAGACAGCAACAGTTACCAGGGCTTCAGATAAATTGAATTTATTATGTAACGGTCATTTCATGATATTATCCTTCTGTTCACCCAGAAAGATGTAAACATTTTTTAAATTCAACTTTCAAGGACTATTTTACTGATATCCTTAAATATTTATATATGGAGAGTCAAAATTATACTTACAGGCAATGTAACCTGGTCATTACAATATGTGAATTGTGCTGGTGGCCACAATTTTCCATTTGTAATTCAGGATGTTACTTACCACTTATAAAGCCCTACATGACTGACTAGAAACTTTAGTCAAACTTCACTTTGAATATTGTGTCCAGTTCAGGAGACCGGGAGGGACACATTGAAACCTTTAAATATATTAAGGGTGTGAAAAATATTCTAGAAGGCAACATTTTCAATATAAAACAAAAATCAAGAACATGAGCGTATAATCTCAGATTGACAGGAGGGAAGTTCAAAAATAATGTTAGAAAGTATTATTTCACAGAAAGAGTATTGGAAACTTGGAACTCACTTTCAGAGGAGGTCAGCCTTCAGTAACTGAATTAAAACATGCTTGAAATAAACACATGTTCATCTTCTAACAAAAAATAAAAAATAATAAAATATAATAATGATGTGACAGCACCTGGAGACAGCAGAATAAACGACAAAGAACTGGAGAAGATAACAAAATACCATAGAAATAGAATGACTTTGGCAAAAGGAAGGTAGTGCCAATAGTCATAGGTGCCTTGGATGCAAATTCAAAACAAGTGAAGCACCACTTGAACACCATCAGCATTGACAAATTTACTATCAGTCAACTGCAAAAGGCAGCTTTACTGGGAACAGCTTCCATCCTGCGACTGTACCTCTAACACCATCAAACATCCACATCTACCTATCCCAGATCCTTGGGAAGGACTCGATAGGTGGATCAAAATGTCACATCCAGTCTCAACATCTGACTGACTGTGTGACAGACCATAAAATACGATAAAAGAATAGATTAAAAAGAAAACACAAAATAAACTCAACGGGCAGACCGGATAGACCACTAGGTCTTTTTCTGCCACCAGTTTTCTAGGTCTACTACTTCTGCAAAGATGCTTTTCCCAGACGGATATCCACCCACTCAGTCTGAGAGAAGACAATGCCCACTGACAGTCTCCACCTATTGTGAGTGGCAGCAGGGGCCACAGCAACAAGCGTTCTCTGGGGGGGGGGGGGGGTGGGG
>JANHFO010002324.1:564911-578211 GCA_032468095.1 Pareas carinatus | reverse complement strand
TGGCAGGGTGGCAGTCTGCCAATGGGGGGGCTGGCTTTTCCCGCGCAGGTAAAACCCTCCCCCCGGACACAACAAAACTCCAAAAGCTAGTAGTAGCAGCAGCCATACTACTACTAAGAGGAGAAATGTAAATAATAATAGTTGAATAGTCTCCAAATGTGCCCTCACTATGGATACAGGATATTTATTTCTACAAGTGTCTTTGCAACTAGCACAACTGTCCTCAATATACTGCTTGGGAAAGGCACTTCACTGGCAAACGTATTTCTGTAAATAAATAAGTAATTTAACTCTCTCCATTTCTTCCTTCTGTGCAGTGATCCAACACTTAACTGCCAGCTTTATGCTTTATTTTTTTTTAAGTGACTTTCATCTTTTGGCTTTGATAGCATTTCTGAAATGCAGTTATTAAGTGGGCAGGCATGGCTAATATTAATTTTTAATATTTATTTGTTATGCTCAAGATGTTTCATCTGTATCCTGCCAGGAACTCTAACCACAACCCTGTAAAGTAGGTCAGAATTATTATCTCTCTATTGTACTATGAGGTGCAAAATAGGAGCTTGCTGAAGACTCTCTGAGAAGTTAATGACTAGGAGAAGATTTGAAGCAGGGCTTCTAAGCTTTCCCCTAGAGACAAATTAAACTGTTGTGGTATTTGAGAGTTCTTCATTTCCTTACATCGCTGGAGGATCAGTACGAATCAGTCACTGGAGAAAACAGTCCTGACTCAAACTCATGGGAAACTAAAAATGAAAGATGGCTATTATCTTACAAATATGAAGAAAATGCCAAATTAGCCATATGACAATCCAAAGAACTGATCTTAACACAGCTTCTAGATGGAGCTGGCAATAAAAACTACATCTGCTACCATGGCTGAAGAATTTTGCTTCTAAAATGAGAAATTCTCCTTTCTGCTGGAAATAGAATGTGTCATTGCCAAATTCTAATCTTATGATTTCCGGGGATGAAATGGCAAACTGAAGACAGCTCCACTAAAAGTGGAAACGATGACTCCAATGAAATCCAGTAAGTAGATCAGCTCTTTGTGATTGCTCTCTGAACAGGGAGAGGGCTTGAGATCACCCACAAGTGCTCCAGACCAGTGGACCTCAGGGACCACTAAATTCATAATTTAAAATCCTGTGGACCACCAATATGAATTTCTTAAAAAGAGATAAAGATAAATATTTATATAAATATATAATTTTATCATATATAATAAATATATAAATAAATATAAAGATATTTTAAAAGATAAAAGCTCGCTGTCCGTACTGCAGCGAGCCTCGCTGAGGCAGGCCACACTCGCCCGTCCCCCACCCCGAATAATGCCCAGCTTCCCACTCCCTGCTTGTGGCTGTTGCCTCAATCCCCCCTGCTGCTATTTCTATCCACCTTACCTTTCAATGGTCCTGGAGTGAAGTCGGCTGGACTGCAAGCTCTAGGGCTCAGAACCCGTGCGCTTTTGGCGCCAGCGGAAAGGTGCTTCCGGAAGCGCTTCCAGTATGCTGGTCAGCTGTAGTTAAAAGCGGGTGAATTCTGAACCCCGGAGCACTGCAGCCCAGCCTGCTCCAGGCGTGTGCCTTGCTGTCTCTGCCATCCCAGGAGCAAGAACCATACAACCTAATATATTTGCTTGCCTTCCTTCCTAACCCTTTGTGGGACACATAGATCTTGGAAGTGCAAAGACCAGCCCAAAACATTTTGCTGCCTAAGGCAAAAGAAATCTGCTTTCCCCACTTCCATTCTATGCCCTAAAGCTGATTGGTTAGATTTTATTTCAGCACTGACTATGCACGGGTCTCCAACCTTGGGGACTTTACGACTTATGAATTTCAACTCCCAGAATTCCTCAGCCAGCTTTGCTTTATCCTGTAGTTAAAAGCGGGCGAATTCTGAACCCCGGAGCACTGCAGCCCAGCTGACTTCGCTCCAGGCGTGTGCCTTGCTGTCTCTGTCATCCCCAGGAGCAGGAACCATACGTAAGAAAACCATAAGAAAAAAAATGCAAATAATCTCCCAGATTTTCCTGCGCACCATCAAAATTTTCTCATGGACCACCAGTGGTCCATGGTCCACAGGTTGGCAGCCACTGCTCCAGCCAATTGTTCCACATGAGGAGACAACCAGATAACAGGGTTCTGGGAGATGTGGGAATAGCCATCTTGTTCAAGGCATGGTCAGCACTTTTTATAGACACTGGGTTTGCTTGTTCACTGCTTCCTAACTGCTTTTCGCCTATGGGGAAACTTTTGATCTATACGATTTATAGTACCAAGTGAGCTTCTTTCATTCCTTAATGAAAGATACTTTAAGTATAAGTGTAAGGGCTTTTTTTGTTTGAAATAAACAGTAAAAGGGAGATTAGAATGCTGATTTTAGAAATTTGCAAATTTGCATAAGGATCCAGTTAGATTTGAAATAAGAGTTTGGAATTAATTATTAGAATCTTTCCCATGAGAAAATGCTTTTATTTTTAATTTTAAAAAAAGATGATAGGATGGGACTTTGAACGTTGGACACTAGAGGAAACCAGAAGGAACTAAGGATTACAGTGAAAGGAGAAAACATTTAAATTTGACATTGATTCAAAATGGAGCAAAATATTTTACACTGGATATATTAAAGTATATTTGTGAACAATGCACCCGAAGTTAATTTTAAGAGTCCACCATTATAGACAGACTATGTTTGAAATATGTCATAGAAGAGGAATAAGCCATATTGGACAAGACTCACATAGTCTGAAAATGGATTTTAAAAATAGATTACAAAATCAAGTATGCAAATGAAACCAGATGATGTCTTAATAATTAAAAGGGATATACAAATAACAGGCCAAACACAGGTCCTGGATAGCTGTCTTATATTGGATGTACAAAAAAAGACTTAAAACTTTGAAGAAACTTTGTGGGAAGAGGCAAAGAAAAAATGACAAGAAATGATGTTAAAAGCAAAAAGAAGGGATATAAAGCTGGTTTATTTAATGAGGGTTAAAATGAATATGTTGCTATTTCTGGACTTTTTGCTGATCTGAACTGAACAAGAAGGCTTTAAAGAGTTATTTACAGATGAGATATAGGAAAAAAGGGATCATTTGCTGTATATTAAAAGAAGGTGATGTTACTAAAAATATGTATACTTGTTATGAAAGGGAAAGTCATCCTTCCTTCCTTCTTTCCTTCCTTCCTTTTTACAAGTAACTCAAGGCAGCAAACATATCTAACACACCTTCCACCTCCAATCCCACAAAAATAACCCTGTGAAATGAGTTGGACTAAGAAAGAGTAGTAACTGGCCCAAAGTCACCAGCAGGCTTTCATAGCTAAGGCAGGACCAGAACTCAAAATTTCCTAAGTTCTAGCCTAGAACCTTAATCACTAGATGAAACTAACTCTCTTCCTTACTGTACAGTAAAATCTTGGATTGCAAGCATAATTGGTTCTGAAACCATGCTTGTAATCCAAAGTACTTGTCTATCAAGCGACCAAGCATTACACACAATCCCACAGCGAGAGAGCATGGGTATACTGTACGTACTACTTGATAAACAAGCGATGTCTTGCATTACAAGTTAAAATTTTATTACAAATGTTTGCTTGTCTTGCAAAACGCTCTCAGGTCAAGTTACTCTCAATCCAAGGTATTACTATATTCTTTTTTTTTTCTGTTTCTCTTTCTGTTCTTTTTCTTTGCAGGTTTTGTTTTGTATTTTTTTAAAAAAATATCTTTTATCTTTTTAATTGTGATGTTTAATAAAATTGCTAACAAACTAATTGAAATCATATCTACCACTCAATATAAAATACACAATGTCGTAATTTACAAAATATGCATGCAATTGCTTTAAAAATAAAAATTGAATTGTCTTTGGAAGTCTTCCATGAGGTCCACCTCCCAGGTACTTCCATTTCACAGACATGAGGCAGACAAGTTTGTTTGGCGCACCTGAGCCAAATTCTGCCATAGAATCTGGCAATAGCAGAGGCGACAAGCGAAGTTTTACCATCTGAGAATTGTGCAGGTGGGCTGGCTGCAAGAGAGTGCTCGGGCAGGACCTGTGGAGAAAGGAGGACTTTTCCAACCTTCCTGAAAAAAGATACCACACGGACAGCACCATCTCTGCATTATTTCAGTTAAAATAATCACCCCAATATAAATGGAAAGGGAAATAATAGCTTCTTTCCTTCATTGCTTATTTATTTTCTATTAATTATTTGCTCAATATATGTTCCTCTTTCCTTCGGGAATGCCTAGGGATTTCAACCAAATTTCCCCCCAAAACAATCCTGTAAATGAGTCAGGGTTGAAAAGAGCAGTCAAAATTAAGTCGACCAGTCAGTTTCCGCTGCTGAGGGTGAACTCAAACATGGCGCTTCCCCCTCTCCTCCCTCACCCTCCAGCCTATTATCCAGAGCATCCTTTATCGGAATTGGCTTGTCATCTTTTTTTACAACAGACTCATAAATCTGACATAATAAAGAAATCCCACATTATTTTGGCCCCTCTATTTGTTAGTGTAGCTCAGAGGACAGAACTTTGACCTCATTGCATCCCTTGTCCTGTGGGACTCCCAGCAAGATGTCTCTTTCCCTTTCGGCTTCACCCACCTGCAGGCTTACTCCAAGTTCCCGGATATTGTTGCAAGCATGGCTTTATCTCAGCCCCACAGCATTTCCTTCAAAGGAGAGGGCAATAGCCATCAAACTCAACACCGGGGCATCCCTGCAAAAGTTGCAAGTGTGCTTGTTGCTGGTGAAGGCAACTGTGATTCAGCTGCCTGTCCTTTTCTCCGAACAGCAAGGAAAGCATAGAGTGCGTTACGTTAGTTTATAGTGCAGAGTAGCAGCTCCCTGTTTTATTCTACAAGGAGACTTTTTTCCGGTGTCAAAGCAAACAACTGAGAATGGTGGCTTCCCATCTTTCCTGGCAGACAGAAAAGGAAGACTGTCGGCCCTTAAACCTGACCCTGACATCACTCATTGAATTTAGATAGGTTAGAGTTTGGATCTGCCACTTGCATTGGATCAAATCTCCCTCCTTGCTGTGGCCGGTGTAGAGAGGCTGAGACTAGTTAACAGTATTTTGATTCTTCCATATACTACTCCAAAAGTACTGCAGGAGGAAGTTGGGGGCGAGGGAGAAGGAAGGGAGGGAGAGAAGGAAGGAAGCTTTCCTCTGTACCTCTCACTCCTTTTCCTTTGGGTGGTCCAGTTAAGGATATCTTAACTAAAGAAATCTGTGCATGGAAGCAGAGAAGGATCAGAGCATATGATTTGCATGCAAAAAGTCCCAGGTTCAAACTCTGGCATTTCCAGTCAAAAAATGGTGCGTTGCCAGATAATGAGGAACATACTTGCCTAACTCTCTGGAGAGCCATGGTTTATGTCCCTTGCACATGGCCACTGCTTTCATTTCCTCAACCCTCAGGAACAATTTTAGGTTAATCCCTAGTCCTCTATACTTCTGCTGACCTAAAACCTGGGAACAGGGAGGTAAAAATATCAATAAATTACAGTTTCACTCCAGCTACAGCAGACCTGGATGTTAAAAAAAAAAGTCTCCCACTCCATATAAGAGAGAAATAACATCAGTAGCCACCATCACGTCCTATTTTATGTGGAGTGTATATGTCTGGGCACGTTTGAAAAAAGCAGTTGATCTCTTGACGCCTTTAAGCCAGGATTTCCTACGAATGAAGTGTAAAGCTCAGGAGCTGGGAATGGAGCTAGGCAGCTTTCTCCAGTGGCATCATGGACTGCCCACAAGATCACTGCCATTGCAGTGTTTGAAAATGTTAAAAAGGAAATGCTAGGTTTGCTTCCATTTCAGCTGTACCATTTCAGCTTGGTTTGGTAATCTAAAAATATCCTGGGGTCACAAGAGGTCTGGAGTTACTTGCAAACTGGTGAAAATGCTTGTGTTGGTGCCCTTAGTGGGCCAAGTTCTGCCAGTCTAATCCAGGTAAGAGAGAGACTCCCCATCTTTCCTACTGAATGGATCACAGGTCAAAAGTTGCTATCCAATACATCATCCGTCCATATTGCATTGCCTTTCAACTAGATACACACTAAAAAAAAGAAAAGAAATTCTGTAACTCTTCAGTACAATGACTTGCAAGGCAGGGCATAACAAATCAACCTGGGTACAATCTAATATGGGTTTAGATTCTTTGGAAGACCGTGACAGCCAAAGGCATCAGAGAGCAGACAAGAAAGCCCAACTGAATCAAACATATTGAAACAACAAGACTAGATTTAAATATCAAGAACCAGACTGGGCCTTCTGGCCTAACTTATTCTAAAGCGATGCCTCCACGTGTATCTCTCTGTCTTTGGGTGTTGCAACCACCCCACATGGAATTATGAAGTATTGCATCCAGCACATCTGAATCCGAATCAGAATCTATCTTGGCAAGTGTGTCAGGATGCACAAGGAATTTGTCTTCAGTGAATATGCTCAATACTTACATACAACTGTGATTACAACAAAGATACAATCAAAGATACATTTCATAGACATTTGAATATATAAGCATAATGGTGATCATTTGTGTGTGTATATATTTATATGTATAATCATGATCCTTTGTTTATATAGGCATAATCAGTGGTGTATATAAGCATAAGATACATTCATATCAGACAGGAAAAGGTTGTTCTAGAGTCCCAGTGTGAGAACTGCCTACTAGAACATAAAAAACACGAACAAAGAGCACTGGGAAACATACTTATGTGCTTCTTAAAAAACCCCAAACCCTCAAAATTAGACCTTCACTTCCCGCCTTACAACAGATGTTGCAGTAAGTTGGAAACATGTTTTCAAAGCACAATTCTCCTTTCTTTTATGCTGAAAAAAAACCAAGCAGCCTTCACCTTCTTCCCCATGACATTTCTTTTTCTACCTTTTTCTTTTTCTGTGACCAATCTGGCCACTTGCCATCCACCTAAATGGGATAGCTAGGGATATTCCTGAGTCTCTTTGAACAGTGAGATGGGCAGCATATAAATTAATAATAGTGAGGACCGTAAAATAGAGACAATAATAGAAAATGTAGAAGCTAAAGTGCACTGGGACTTTAGAATTCTGCACCTGCCGCATAACATCCCAGACATAACAATTGTCAATAAGAAAGACAAAAAATGTCTGTGAAGGAGTTGGATCCAAGAACGAGACGCAGGCAGAGTATGACCTCAGCTCTTTATTGCAAGGTAAGTCAGTACAGAATCAGGGTGCTCCTGGCTGGCTTGTTCCTTTATACCTTTTGAAAGGGGCAAGCCAGCCAGTCAGCTTACAGGTATTTTCCCCACCGGCAGCAGGGCAGAGCCATGTGGATTGAAGTGGAAACCCCCCTTCCATTCCACAACAGTCTGGATAATGGAAGTGACAGTAGAAAAGAAGAGAAAGAACTAGAGAAGATAGCAAAACACAAAGACCTGCAATTAGAAATAAAATGGCCGTGGCAAAAGAAAGCAATGGTGGTACCAACAGCAGTGCTTTTTTGTCATAGAACACACTGGAACACAATTCCGGCACCTTTTTTTGCCTTAAATACAATAAATTACATTTATGTTAAGAACTAAATGTATAATTTTTTAAATAAAAGATTATCAAGATGTGAGTTCTGGCACCTTTTTTCTTACAGACAAACCCACTGACTAATAATAATAATAATAACAATAACAACAACAACAATTTACAGCACTCTCTAAGGTGTTTACACAGTCAAAGTATTGCCCCCAACAATCTGGGTCCTCATTTTACTGACATCAGAAGGATGGAATCGAACTGCTGAACTTTGATGGCAGATGGCAGTCAGCAGAAATAGCCTGCAGTGCTGCTTTTAACCATTGCACCATCCTGGCTCTTATTAATAATAATAATAGATGCCTTGGGTACAATTCCAAAACAACTGGAGCAATACTTGGAATATCATTGGCATTGACATTTACCATCAGTCAATTGCAAAAGGAAGTTTTACTTGGAACAGCTTGCATGTTGCAAGGATACCGTTAACACCATCAAACAGCAACATCTGCCTGTCCCAGGTCCTTGAGAAAGACCCAATCAATGGACAAAAATGCCAAATCTAGTCTAACACCTGGCTGATTGTGCAATGAACCAAAATAATGACTATTTTATCAGTGAAGAAAATGATGCACCAAATGCCCTTGGGGAGCAGAAGGCTATAAAAGGAGGCAGAAAGTTCTAACTGACCCATAAAAAAGTAGAATAGGGCACTGTGTGTCACAAGACTTATCTCCTTGGTTTCCCCCAGCCACCCTACAAACTGCATTTTTTACCCTGTCAGTCCCTGCTGGCAAAACTCATGCGGTTGTGCAGCACACTAAATCTAAGTTGATACTAGAAACTCACTTTTCGGTATCTGTGTCTATATTTAGATGACTATTCACATTTATTTTTCAAAACAAAATACAATGGGGCATTCCCAATTTGTTTTCCCATTTCCTGAAATCTGCCTTCTACATGCAGGAATGTTTTCTTTCATTGAAAAAGAGGCTTTGGGATTTCCTGCTTAATTCTCTTGAGAGGGTGTGAATTTCATTGGGTGTCCTTTTGGGGTGGACTTTCCCCCACTCCCCAAATGTGAGATGGCAGAGGCTACTGGCCCTTTTGTACTCACCTCTCCATCGCTTCGCAACCTCTCCAGCTTCCTGATTGGGACCTTGGCGGTCTTTTAGTCCAACCCCCTGCTTAAACAGGAGACTCTATACCATTTTTGACAAATGGCTGTCCAGTCCCTTCTTAAAAGGCTCTAGTGTTGAAGGACTCACAACATCTGAAGGCAAATTGTTCCACTGGTTGGATTGTTTTCACTGTTAGCAAATGTCTCCTTAGTTCTAGGTTGCTTTGCTCTCTTTCTTCAGTTTCCATCCATGGCTTCTTGTCTTGCCTTCTTGTGCTTTGTGAAATAGGTTGACGTCTTCTTTGTGGCAGGAGGAGCTCCTTCTGCCACTCTTCCTTGGGGACAACTGTGGAGATTCTCTGTCATCCAGATCATAGTTATCTCAAAGGTGCTTTTTTTTTTCTTGAGGAAGAAGAAGAAAACATTTTGCTTCTCACTCAAGAAGCTTCATCAGTTCTAATGGCAGGAGGGGAGATGGAAGGATAGGTACTAACAGTTTCGGCCTGGAAACGGATGAAATGGCGGTACAAGGATCAACCACAACTGCGGAACCTAACATTTTTCAGTCTGCGTTTCCCCCCCCACCTTCTTTGAATCATGTTTTTGAAGCCATTTCTTTTCTGTCATCCTGAGAATAGTTAGGAAACACAGAGCTGAAATTTCCAGCACGCCACTAATATTGTCACATCTCCAGTCTATTCTGTCAGATGGGGAGTAATTACAGCATTAGGCGCTTTTTCAGGTTTCGACGGAGATGGGGAAATAGTTTTAAGCTCTGATAATTTCAAAGACAGCTCCCTTGACACAGAAAGGACATCCAGCTAGTTCAAAGCTCAACTTGATTCCAATTCCCACCTGCCCTGAGGGTTTATCCTGGCCCATCAAAGAGGCGGAAGGGAATGGCTTAGGAGCCTTATGTACAAATGCCTATTTGCCTCCTGATGAGAGCTAGATCAGGGAGTGGGTAGTCCAAACACTGTTTGTTGTGGTTTAATTTTTTTATAGGTAGCAATGTTACCAACACATGGCAAACAATTACTTTCTTTTAAAAGGCAAAACAAAGCAAAATGATTTATGCCATCGGCATGTATAACTACTTCCTTAATTGTCCGACAAGGTACTGGAGAGAAAAAGAGTTGCTCCTGAGGAATAATTTATGAAGTCTGAAACGTTGGGTGGATGTTGGAGAGAGGTTTGAGGGCGGAGAAAGGGGAGGAAGAATAGGCATTTTTGTCTTGATCTGCCACGACCAGCCCTGCTCTTAGATGGGCTACTTCAACCACGGGGCTTTGAAAGTTATGAAAGGCCCCACATTTTGTTCATTTTTAATTCATTTGGGGTGGGACGAATGGATAGAAGAAAGTGCTTGTCTTCTGTCCTTGATAACAAAACTCAAACTGCTTTGGATTCCTCAGTACCCTAATTAGCAGGGTGGGGAAGTTATTTGTTACTCCTATTTTAGGTAGGAAAATCTTGAGAGCTGTCTCTCCAGATTAGGTGCTTGCCACAAAATACAGAGCGCCACAAATCAAATTCAATCCCTAACATTAATTAACCCCATGAAACTGCCCTTTATTCCTCCAGACCTAGGGCTGATTTAAAAGCTTTTTTAAAAAAATGGTTACATCACTTTTGCGACTTAACTTTCCCCCCAGGAAAATAAGAACAAACGTAACCCACCTACGTTAGAACTAAACAGCAAGCTGTAGCAAAGGAGCATTGCACCTTAGCAAAAATTATCTTTGGTTTGTTAGTTACTTTGCTTCACGTGGTCAGGTTTAATGTGCAGGGCTGAACTTTTTATAGAAAATTTCATCTGCTTTATTTTATAGAAAATAATTTTGTTTCTCAATTTGCAGGTTCCTTCTTTGTTTCTGAGGCAGACAGGGTGGGGCAGTTTTTCAAAATGTTTTTTGGTTTCCTATTCTCCCCCTTCCCTTCAGATCGTTTGAACTCGGTGATAGGAGCACCATCTGAAACTTTGGAAGTTTAGCTCTGCCCACGTGTGTGTGTGTGTGTGTGTGTGTGTGTGTGTGTGTGTGTGTTTTAAAGACCCTTTCCCCAAACAGCAATCAACATGGTTAAAAATTAAACAAGCCGCTCAACCTTGCTGAGGCTGGTCTTGGAAGGCAAGCAGAGATAAGTTAGTTACCATTTGGGCAGCTGCACTCCTTTGGCAAAGACGGTCCTCTTTGTTCGGATGTTAAACATTACAGAACTTGGCCTCTTTGTGGGGGAATCTTTGCAGAGATACAAGGCCCCTGGGTGCCCTTCATGTTGACACTTCTAAGCTCCAAGGGCAGGAGGGTGTCCATCCTGGCAGGGAAAAATAAGGGAGGGTGCTCCTCCGTCCCTTCCTTCCCCCCAACCCCAAGGTTAATCATTCCCCCCACTCCAAAGACTCATGATGCTCGGTTGCTTTTGTTTTTTTTGGAAAACTTAAGCTATGCCTCTTAAACATTATATAACATTGCCCAGTATGAGATGGCATCCTTTGTTTAATTGTTCCTAAGCTCCACACCCTGTTATTTATTTATTAAACGCATTTATATGGACGCTGCATGGTGACTCTGAGCAGCTTGCCCCATTAGAACACCACAATATAAAAACCTTAATCCCCTAGGTGTTAGAACATGGGTTAAGCTTTGCTTCTTTTCCCTTCTCTCCAAACTTTCCAAAGATAAGATGGAGCTGGAGGAAGGAGGGTGGGGAAGTTGGCTTTCTTTTAAGTTTTTAATCTCTAACATCTGCAAGATCATCCTTATCATAATCAGTGCCAAGGCATAGTACTTTTTTTTTTAAGAATATGCATGTGAAATAGATGTGAAATCAGGGATTAAGATCATAAGATCTTCAGGGTAGATGAGTTCCCCTGAAAAACTGCTGCATAATATTGTTAGGAAAGTTGCAAAGTCTTCTTGCATTCTGTCTTGACTGGCTGGGGAAAATAGTCCTTGTTCATCTGAGCTTCAAAATCAGAAGTTATTGGCCAAGTGTGTCTGGTCATGCAAGGAATTTGTCTCTGGTGCACATGCTCTATACCTACACACATACAATAAACAAACCCTGATTACAATCATAAGATACATTCATAATCATAAAGAACATTCATCTTGTCATGCACATATAAGCTGCAAATACATGTTTGTGATACGATACATTTTTGATAGGTTTAGGACAGTTGTAGGGTACTAATAATCAATCTGCAAGTCAAAATATGGGGTACTAAATGAACAACTATTTTATATTGTAAGATATAAGCAACAAGCTAATTGTCATACAATTAAGAGGTTAGATAATAGATAATAGGAAAGATGAGAAAGTAATAACGATATATTCCTACTAGATAATTTAACAGTGTTGTATATGTTAGTTATTTAACAGGTTGATGACATGGGGGAAGAAACTACCCTTGTGTTTAATTGTTTTGGTTTGCAATGCCCTGTAGCTGCGCCCAGAGGGAAGAAGTTGAAACAAGATTATGTCCAGGGTGTGAGGGATCTATAATTATTTTCACCACTCTCTTTTTGACTCATTCGGTGTGCAAGTCTTCAATGGAGGGGAGGTTTGTAGCAATTATTTTTTCTGCAGTTCTAATTATACTTTGAAGTCTGTGTTTATCTTGTTTGGTTGCAGTGCCAAACCAGACAGTTATTGAGGTGCATACACACACACACACACACACACACACAAGTATACCAGACAGTTATTGAGGTGTACGCTCACATGCGCGCACACACACACACACGTGTTTGTGTGTGTGTTTGTGTGTGTGTGAATAATTTTCCTGCAGAAAATAGAACCGAGAGATCACATCATTCAAGAATGCTACCCCTTGATTCTGCCAACCCTGCCAAAGGCAAGATTTCCATATGCTTCATCGGACACAGACTCTATCAGGAGGACATCTTGTATAACATCTCCTGTATTGTATTGCATCAAATGTAATCTATCTAGTTTATTATGTTGAATGCATTGGACATAATGTACCAGACATAAAGCTGAACATGATCAGTTTGTGATGGAATGGGTACAACTGTACATTGCAGAGTATAATGCGCTTCTTGTATTTGGTTATGCGGATTAGACCTGTCATGTTTAGAACCTGATTTAATATATCTATAAGCAGTAGGCACAGCCTCTGTGTGAAACAGCAGATGTCATGAAATAGGAACCGCTACAGACTTCCTCTCTATATTTGGCTGCTTATGTCAGCATTCCAACAATGGGAGATTTGGGGATTGTTCCTTAGCAATGAAAAAAAAAAGAGAGGGGTTACATTTTGTAAAAATAAAATTAAAAAACAATTAGCCCAGTTTACCAACAGGAAAGCAATCCTGACACACACAGCTGGCCCTGGAATGAGAAGAATGTCGGCAGAAGGAGAGAATTGTCTTTCTTGGCTCTGGTGAGTCACAGGGCCTGGTGTAGATTCATGTTCACACAATATGCATTTTACTGGCCAAGACAATCTGTGGATGCAAACAAATACATGATGCACTTCGCAGAGCAGGGAAAGGAAGGAAAAGAGTGAAGCCTCCGTACAGCTGAGTCTAACTCCTGGTGACATGCACCATTCAGAATCTTCGTGCAATTATTTGCAGAGAATGAATAGTCATTTGTGACTCCTCCCCATTGGATTTTAAT
>JANHFO010002324.1:550603-561345 GCA_032468095.1 Pareas carinatus | reverse complement strand
TAACTGAAAACCCCACATATTGTAAGCTATAATTTTGTTTATTGTTGTCAAATAAAAACTTTTTCTATAAAAAAAAATCTATTCAGCTTTACTGTACATTTGTTGGGAGGGAAGTCAAGTGATTGGCAATCAGTTGGAACAGAAGCAAGTTATGGATCAAGCTATGGCGATTTCATGCCGGTGTAATTTTCTGACAGCACAAGGGTGGGTGGATAGTCCTTCAACAGGGCAGTAGAAAAAGATCATCTATTAATGTTATTAGGAATGTTGGATGCCTGGTTGCTACCTCCCCTTGCTTCTCTTCTATTCCCCTTTCTTCTGGATTTCAAGAGAGAATTGACCCAGGTTTGCTCTCTTGTTTTAGCGGAGAGCAGAGGGATAAAGTGATAAAGCTTCAGCAAACCACACCCACATGGACACTGGCAGGGCAAGCCACTACAGTTAGTCCTCAACTTAAAACCTTTCATTTAGTGACCATTCAAAGTTACAACAGCACTGAAAAAAGCGAGTTAGGTCTCATGGTCACGTGATCAAAATTTGGACACTTGGCCACTGGTTTGTGTTTTTATCACTAACCGAACAATTGTGGTGATTCATTTAACCACTGTGGCAACAAAGGTCGCCAAATGGGGGGAAACTCAGTGAAACAACTGCCTTGCCTAGCAACAGAAATCATGAGCTCCATTGTGTTTTCAAGTTGGACTTTAAGGACTACCTGTAGACATACACAGGGAGCAAACTCCACACCTAACGGCACTGGGGATGTTACCAGTTCAGGTAATGGAAGGACTGCAAGCAAACCGCCAAGCCCAGAGAACAATAAGGACTCCACAATTCAATCCTGAGCTACATATACTGCATACTCTTCCATTAGAAGTGATAAAGTTCCATGAGAAAATATCCTCCCGGATCTCTGCCCCAGGAGAAGCAGATAATGCTTTGAGAGGAAACCGGAGGAGTCTTGAGCCATGGAAAAGGCTTCTGTGGGAGTTCACTCTGCTGGGCTGACTAGAGATAAATCTTTACGGCTCTCCTCTCCCAGAAGCATTAGGCATTAGGAGGCCTCCAGGCACCAAGCAACCTTCAAATAAGGGCCAAATGGACTTGCGTATACTTTGGTTTTTACTGGTGTCAAGGCATCTCTGCAAGGTTTATAGCACTTTAGAGAAATTGCTGTCAGATACTCCAGGACACAGGCTTAGCCTTTAGTTTTGTTTTTAAAATCACATCCCCTTGCCCCCCCTCCCAATTTAAAAATAATAGTGATTCAAGCTTTCCTAGGCCCATGTCACCACTTAACTGTAGCATGTTCGTTCCTTGATTGTGGCAGTGTTCCCACCCTTCCCTGGGACGTTGCTCTCATTTCACCCCCAGCCCCTTGAGCAAGACGAACTTCCCCTATCCTTAACTGTAGGGGTGTTAAAATAGACGTGTCCCACTCTCCCAATATCAGACAAGGGCATTCTCAAAGTATGAAAAATGTCTTGGAGTTCACCATTCTTAACGCCAGAGATGCAATCAGGTGACCAAGAGCGGTGGTGATCAGAAAAGCACTTATTGGATTTTCAGACTGATGCAGGCCGAGAAATGAGTTTTTGAATTATTGAAGAAATCGAATGGATAAAGATACATGATTTGCTCCTTGGGGACGGGGCAGAAGAGTGCTAGTGAAACCGGTCAAGAGAAAGTGGCTGAGGATTGTCTGCAGCAAGCCATGATATTAATTTGATGGCGCATGCATGATGTCATCATGCAAATATGGCCGTTAAGTATTTGTATGCAAGTCCCTGATGCAAGTGTGTAATATTTGCATGCTGACATTGCCATGCGCATGTTGCTATTTGCTTCCTCTTACTCCTCCCACCCACCAGATGTCCACACAGGGGCTAAAGGAAGCAGTTGTCATAGCAGAAACCCCAGTGGAGATACAAAGCTAAGGAAAGCTCAGCCAAGAAGAACGCTGGAGCGAATTAAAATCTGAGTGAAGCTCTATATTATCAGGTAAATAGTGAGCAATCCTTGGCTCTGCAGTTCAACGAGCTACCTTTGGAAGTTAAAAGGTTCCTTCTCCTTGATTTATTTCTTCAGAGAACTTAACAAGTATTCAAATTACTGGATCTTATTTCCACGAGCAGTTGCTTTTGGCTGAAATACATACATGGAAATTAGCTCTTGTGAAACAAAACTATATCCGGCCATAAATATGAGCTTGTGGATATGGAAAACATATATGTAGCTGTATACAGAATAGCTGCACCGCTCTTTTTTTAAAGTTATCCATCACTTTTCATGGATCACAGTCCACTTAATCAGCTGTTTTCTTGCCTGAAAAAATTAGTGGGACCCCTGCCATTTAGGCCTCTCCATGCTACGGGTGAGCTGATTCAGAGCTCTTTAGTATAAGAATAAGAATTCGAACTTGAGCTTGAATTTGAACTTTGCTTTCTGCTAATCAAGCTTTCCTCAACCGAACCCTGGTGGGTTGATGGGAACGCCCATCATTACCAACAATGATGGAAACTGCGTGGACTTCAACTCCCAGAATTCCCCAGCCAGCAAACTGACTGAGGAATTCTGGAAGGTGAAGTCCAGATATCTTAAAGTTGGCAAGATCGAGAAACACTGTTATAGGTCAACATGTTTAGGAATGCACCCTATTGTGAAACATCACTGTAAAGCTGACAGGTCTATTTTTCTCTGCCAGATGTTGAAAGGTATGTAAAGAAAATGATCAGGCAGTTGCTAGGCGAACCTATTCTTTCCTAAATACTCCTCGTATAGTATAGACACTCCAGAACACGTATTTCTTGTTGCTTCCCAGCTGCCTAAAATAACACTACAATAGTCTCAAGACCCAATCTTGAAATATACAGAGGCTTGCCATGCACAAATCTCTGGGGAACATAACTAATAGCGGTAGTGTTTCTTCCTGAGAGCTGCCTTTCCTGATCAACGCACAAACCTACCGACTATTTTCCCTCTGCTCTGAACTTGACTCCTTTCTGCATATTTCAACTTGACCCACCGCCTTTGGGTTGTTGAGATGGCCGGCAACAGTTGCTATAGTCACACACCTGGAAAAGTGACTTTTACTCCTCAAGCTTAGGATGATGGATAGGGTTGCTGCGTCAGAACTGGAGACCCGACTTGCCAATTTTAAAAGCTCAGGGCAGCAAGACAATACACAACAGGGAACTTTCTCTCCCTCGGATGTGAATGTTCCTTACATTTGCAGAATTCTCTGTCAAGTGTCTTGAGGCAAGGCGAGAGCCCTGCTTGGGTTTTTTCTCTCTCTCTCTCCTTTCCTTGCAGCAAGAGAAACAGACAAATGGACCATTTAGACAGCGGGTGTCACTGTTCCTGTCCAGCTACAGTCGGACTCTGGAACAGTTGATAACACTTCTCAGTGACATAGAGGAGTTTGAAAGGCTGAGTTCAGGCTAAGACATTCCATAACAATGAGGCCACAATGCTTGGCCTCCTGCTGAAAAGGAGAGCCCGTGCAGAATCAGACCTAGGATTTTTTCATTCCAGACTTCTGCTCTTCAGCAAAACCAGGCCAGATGGTCCCAGGCAGATGGAGACACCCAGCCTCTTGGTCTGCTTCTGGCAAGAGGAGAATTGAAAACTATTTATGGTTTCCTTAGCATCCTGAAGCCTTTCCAGATAGCAGCTGCATTTGTCTCCCAGTCTTGAATTACAACGTGCCACGTAACCAGAGTTTGAATGGGGTGAAATGCATCCTGAGAGGGTTTTTTTTTTAATCTTGATTTGTGGGCAAAGCCTGATGGGACATTGGGTAGTTGAAGCTAATCATCTATTCAAGTCCAACCACAAGTCACTCCACAATGATGTCTGAATGTTGACAACCTATAGCAGTGATGACTAACCTTTTAGATACCAAGGGGCCCAACAAGTTGTGACTAATGAGTCGCGGCTCGTAATGTCATCATCTGGCGCAGCTACTCTCTGAGCATACGCATAGCCCCATGATGTCATGATGCATGAGGTCATGATTCAAAGAGGGTACTTTTCACTTGAGGGTAGTTTCAATGACAACCAGGACAGCATTGAAAACGGCTTTTCTTTTCTTTCTCTCTCCTTCCCCCACATCTAATCCATTATTCTAGCTACAGTGTAATCATCAGCCAGGTGTACCCCAAAATAGTAACGGGCTGTGCTTTTATTGGAAAAAATCTACCTGCTAAAATTAACAAAATTAACCAGTGAGTGAGAAACCCATGAGTCCTGTGATATTTCTACCATCACAGAAAGCGCTGGGGAGTGATTGCTCCAATAGCAAGGGTTACACTTCTATTTTTTCTCCGCCACATAAACATGACACAAAGGACCCTGCTATTCCCATCCCATGTTTGACACATTCACTTCTCTCGGCCAACATTACCATCTGCTGACCATGTAGTTTATTCTTCCCAGATCCTGCAAAACAGGCTGGGAGATAATGAACTCACCTTACACCCCACAAGTAATGTTATAAACATGCCCTGATTAGTCTTTTCTCTCTCTTTTTTTAAAGTCATGTCCTCAGGACAATGCCTTTATCTTATCCCCAGGACACAGCTAAATCAACTTGGAGCATCCAAATTTTTAAATTAGTTCATTCCTCCTGACTCAGTTTTGTGGGTAGGATCAAGGATTTTTCTTTGATGATGTCATTGATGCATGATCAAAAGATGGGATTCACTCAACTCTTATTGGCTGCCCGAGGTTGCTGCCAGAATGCCCTGTAAGCCCCTTTTGAGCCTGGGATGCAGCAGAGACCAAGCCCCTGGCTTTCATAGAGGGAACGTCCCATGCTGATTGGCCCTTTCTAAGTGCTTGTCAGACTCTACTCAGATTAAAGGCTCTTTTAGAACAACATTAGACCTGTCTTTTAAAAAGAACACTAGTACTTTTTAAAAGGAATGCTAGTCTTGCGCTACACAGAAGGTCAATTTCAGCCAGGAAACTTCGTTTCGTTTTGACATCTGTGAAATGCTGTTTCAAAACCCCTTTAAACCGATATCCTTGGGAAAGGCATCATTTTGCTTACTCTATTACAGCTTTGGAGGTACTAGACCGCAAGGAGATGACTATTATGAAGAGCATGCCAATGCCTATGGCTTCTTCTGGGTGCTGTCAACTGTAAAGAAAGCATTCAGTGCCATGGTGACAACTGTTGCTGTTACTTATGGTCCAATCCTTAGTCTGGAACTCATTTCTGGCTTGTGCGTTCTCCATCAGCTACTTCAGGATGTTTCTGGCCTCAAAGTCAGACCCTGGGCACTGGTTATAAGCACCATCATTTCCTTGTAGCACATCTATGGATCAGAGCTCAGTAACTCACCCCACCGGTGCTCCTTCCATCTTCATAACAAGGTTGTAGGCCATTGCATCTTCTTTTTCAAGATGAACCAGCTAGTCAACCAAGTGCTGACCATGAAGCGCATGGAAAGAGGCTGAGACAGTTGCATTGATGGAAATCTGAAGCAAAGCACAGGTTTGGCACGAGCCACTGCAGCATAACTTTTTTTTTTTAGAAAAATTCAGAAAACTATGTGGATGTAGGTACTATTGCTTAGCAATGTGGTGACAGACAAAAACAAGGACACTGCAACTGAAGGAAGAGTGTTCTGGGGCAGACAATGCAAAATCTTGAAAATCCCGGTACTGTACCTATGCTGACTGCAATTGGCCCACACTCTATGATGAGATGCAAGTGTGGCTTCTAAACACAATGCAGCATCTCTTTGCACAAACAGCTAAAGGAACGCATGTGTCTCCTAGTCAAATGGCCTGGGCTGCTCTGGCCAGTGGTGGGAATTCAGCTTTGGGGTCATGTGAATCTGACATGGGTGTTGCTGGGTACTGGTTTGATGCTTCTGCGTCATCGGTGCATGAGGCATTCTGGATCCTACAGTGTGAGCAGGTCTGTAAGTGCTTTAGGAGAGGTTGCCTATTTAATTAATACAGTAATATAGCATAGAGAACTGTTGGATGATTAAAGACAACGTGGCGCTGCCTCACTGCAAGACTGCCAATGGCTAAGGAGAATGCTGTGCGGATAATAGTCTCATATGCTGAGATACACAACATGCGAGAAAGCAAGAGACAGCATCTGATTCTGAGCACAGAAACTGTGGCATCTACAAGACCCTATACATGAGGAAGACCTTGTAGCCATCACCTGTCAGAGGGAAAAGCAACACTGGGAACCATTGCTGACCTTGCATGTTGGAGACAGGAGGGTGTACCAGGATTCAGCTTCTCTCTGGGTTTGCTTCCTTAGCAGCCTTAATGGTTCCTTGCAATTATAAAAGAACCAGCTTGGTGTATTGGTTAAGGCATCAAGCTAGAAGCCAGGAGACCGTGCGTTCTAGTCCCATCTAGAAAGCCAGCTTACCTAACCCTAACTCTAACTCTCAGATCTGGCTAAGAGGGCTGTTTTGGCTTATCCTTATTTTGTGGGGAAGAGTAATTCTAATGGCTTCGTAGGCCATTAGTATCCTGTTCTAAGCTTTGTAGGCTTTGTAAGCATGGGTGGATCTGCAAATCCAGGTGGAAGTAGCCACAAGGCGGCTTCCATGTCTTTCTGTGCTCTGAGCACCCCTCTCTCCTGGATGAAAACTCTAGAAGTAGAGGATATATAAATTATATACTTTATTATTATATATATAATTTATTTATATATAAATAAAGTATATATTGGACTCCTGATATGCTGTGTCTGTCACATCCTATCATTCCATATAATTTCCTTCCGCCCTTTCTCTTTGACTTCAGATTTCTCAACTAAGAACCTTTGCCAATGTCCCTACTGCCTGGGTAAACCTATGAATATCCTTTCTGGCACTTTGTGTCCAGCATGGCTGAAGAGGGAGGCCCAGGACAGACTGCAAGGAGTGTATGAAATACCATGCAGCAATTGCCCAGCCACATACATTGGACAAACCAACAGGAGAATAAATGCATGCATCACAGAACACAAGAACGCAGTCAGAAAAGAAGAAAATATCTCCTCCCTCTTCCAACACATCAAAGCCACAGGACATGAAATTAATTTTGAAGGAACCAAATTAATCTTCAACACTGAACACTTCAACAAAAGAATAATCAGGAAAGTCATCAAAATAGAGAAACACCCCCACAACATGAATAAACGGGACGATACCTCCCGCCTACCAGTCATCTAGAAACTAGCCCTCACCAACAAACGAATCCCAGCCACAAAAACCAACACCGGACGCAAAACAACACAAGACACCACCAGCAATCCCTCTCACCAGACCCAAACCTAAACCCTCCCTATAAACAAAAAACTACCACCATCCAAAAACCAGACCATGGCTGTATCGCCAGCTGTCACACACCTGACCCCAAAACCAAACAAACTGACACACGGCAAGAACATTGAAAGAGCGAGAATTCAGAATCCCGAAGGTTTCAGCCAGCGATCTCTCTGCGGAAGTCAGGGCTGCAGAGAGATCACTGGCTGAAACTTGCAAAGTTCCGAATTCCCGCTCTTTCAATCAACTGCAAAGCACTTTGGGAACGCTTGCGCAGAGAATTCGGAGCCCTGCAAGGAGCGCAGCCGCACGTCCCTCTCTGCTCTCCTGTCTGGAAGTTATTTTGCTTGAAGTTATTTTCCGAAAATAAGACCTAGGGCTTCTTTGGAAGTAAAAGTTAATATAAGACAGTGTCTTATTTTTGGGGAAACACGATAGTACCTCATTTCTCCGAAAATAAGCTCTAGCATGATTTTTCAGGCTACTCGTAAATATGAGCCCTAACCTGAAAATAAGCCCTAGTTAAGATCATCAGCCAGACAGACGCATTTACCAGAAGTGTATCCATTGCAACTGGAGATGGAGCAGCAAAAATAATCCCTACCTCGAAAATAAGCCCTTGTGCGAATTTTGGAGCAAAAATTAATATAAGATTTGGTCTTATTTTGGGGGAAACATGGTAGTGACCATTGGCTAGATACATAAGTGGAGAAGATTGCTTAGATTCTGTCAATGAAAAGCAACAAAAATGCATGATTATATATGATCCATTATGTTTTCTCAAACTTGACCCATCCACATCTACAGATTTCATCTGTTATGTAGGCTGAAGGAAATATGAATTGTATTTTATATAACATTAAGTTGGCAGTGGTTATTATAACTCATACTCATAATTGTTTTAAGATTTAGGAACTCTCTCTGTGAAGTAGCTAATGAATGTAATTTCATAATTACAAATCACTCATCTCACTGATTTTATAGTTTCTTTTTATGTGCTTATAATATGTAATAAGTATAGAAAATGATTATGTTTAGTTTCAATTTTGAAAATAAGTCTTGAAATTCTTATTCTGTAGAATTTAGGGATTTGAAGGGCCCTTGGAAATCATCTAGGTCAGTTGCCTGTCCAGGGCCAAAATTCACTATCTCATTATCCCTGGCAGATCATATCCAATATCTGTTCAAATATCTGCAGATTTGAAGAGTCTATAACCTGAGGAAATCTGTTCCACAATTGAATAGTTCTTACAGTTTGATTTTTTTCCTGATATCCAACCAAAGACTTCATCCTTGTAATTTTAATCAGTTTCAATTGTAAATAATTTGAACATGATTTTCTATTTATTTATCTCTCCCTTCCAATTTGACAGCGAGCCATTGATGTACACTCATTGAATTCAGTTGCTCCATTGACTTTGTATTCTTCAAATGGTAACATAATCCAGCCCCTATTTTTCCATCTTGTCTGCTAGGATCTACAGAAGACTTAGACAAATGCTTCGACAAAGTTCACATTCTTGCACTCAATTAAATGGGAGGTTGTGTCAAAAAGGAGATTAAGCTTGTTGGCCTTGACTTGTTCTTGATAAATTCAAATTGAATTCTGCCAAGCACTCTGTTTTTTTTTAATGTTGCATACCAAGTCTATTGGTATTGGTAATCCCATATAGCATTTTGCCTAGTACTGACATCAAGTTGGCCAGTTACTGTTTTTATCCTTTTCAAAAATAAAAACACCTGGGTCTCTAATTTTATGGAAGTTAGTTTGTCTTTGATGATTTCTCAAAGTTCAGAGAAAGGGGCTCCAGAATGATATCCACAAGATCCTTCAAGACTTTCATTTGTAACTGATTTGATCCTAACAACTTTTAAGATATTTAGGAATTTTGTAATGTCTTGTTGTTTATCTTGGGTTACCACTGTTTCCTTTTTCCTCATTTTTGCTTGGTCCTATGGAATATAGTTCCCCTTTATGGATAAAAGGCTGAAGCAAAGTAGGAACCAGCACACTGTGATTTCCCCACATAATCCCTGGCCATCTTGGCATCTGCTTGAAGCAGCAGGCCCACCTTTTTTCTCCTTACAGTTGACATAGTAAAAAAAAGCTTTTTTGTTGTTTTTAACTTCCTTTGTGACTACAGGATTCTTTAGTGCTTTATTGTTTCTAATTTACTCTTTGTGATTATTAGATACTGGTGGCCTGCCTCATTGGCAACTTCATCCATTTTCCATTTACACACGTTACTATTACTGCTGTATCTCTTAGTTCAGCTAAAATCCATAGAAATTTCCTAAGTGTCCCCATTTTTTTCCTATCATTGGAGTGAAGTGTAATTATATTTCTGACATCTTGTTTTTAAGATGTTCCCATCCTGCCTTTAACTTAATCATGGAATATTTGTCAATAGATTCTCATTTAATACTTTTCTAAGCTTGTTGGAATTGACTTTCTTGAAGTCTAGCATCTGTAATTTTTAGATGGATGGTCGCACAATGAGCCATATATTTAAACTAAATTTAGAATTTTTACCCACCTATTAAATCTTTCCCAAGGACCTGATATAAGGAGATGTTGTTTGATGGTATTAAAGGTATTGCTTTAGAATGTAAGCTGTTCCAATAAAGTATTATTATTTATTTATAATATTAACATACAGTATATAAAAATGAGTATAGGGAATTTTGAGTAACCAGATGCACAAATCAATATCCTGATATTGTTTACAAAGGTCAATTCACAGTATTTCTCTAGTTTGTCTGGAACTGCACTGAAAATTAGAAACAGTCTGACCATTTCACATTGGTACAAGTATGCATCGTTATAGTTTTCCAGAAAGTTTAAGCTTAGAAAAATTTAGCTGCTCTTTATCAGTCAATATTTTATCATGTTTTAAATATTGTGCACTGTATTTTCAAACAACCAAAAATGGCAGAGTTGAAATAAGAAAATTTAATAAAGCGCAGTTTTGTAATTTAAATATTTAGGCAAATTCAAAGTGTTAGTTGAATATTTTACTGGAATATTTGTAAATAATTTTAAGGCTTGGTCCATTCATTCACATTATTTAATCTTAACTACATGTAGTCTTAGCAGGTAAAATTATGATCCTTGAATTGTAATATACTTTTAATATCATTTGTGAAAATTGCATCTAATTCCTTTTACTAACATGACTATAGTAGTTCTTACATTTGTTTTTCCCTTGGAGTACTGGAAATTTACTTTATATTTATATAATGATTATAAACAAAATTATCAGTTTACAGATAGGTAATATTCCTACAGATTGCAGATCGGTTACCTCACACCAGAATTGTGAGAAGTCTTATATCTGCAAAATAATAGAATAACAGAATAATAGAGTTGGATGGAGCCTTGGAGGTTTTTTTTTATTAAAAAGTTTTATAAACACATACAGAGTAAAAAGGATAAAACAAATGGTAACCTTGAAC
>JANHFO010002324.1:536526-550503 GCA_032468095.1 Pareas carinatus | reverse complement strand
CTATCCTAGTCTTCCTTGAATTTAATTATGTGTCAGCACAAAAACATCTAACACACACACACACACACATATATATACACACAATTGTTTTCATATTACAACACATCACCAACAAACTCAGAGGAGATACAACAAAGGAGAGAAGAACCTAATCCCGTAAATTTACATTCAGCATATACCATGTTAACAAATTATACATTTATAATCGACTTATCTATTTTTCTCTGTTGAGCTTTCATGTTAGATCCACAATTTCTATCTGTCCTAATTCAATTATTTATTTATCTTTAATCCCTTATCTTATATCCTCATCTCCTTCATTTCCCTCCTCTGGCTTTTTCTCCTTTTTGTTTACTTTCCTTCTCTCTCTTACTGTCTCTCCCTCCTTCTCTTTCTTCCCTCTGCCTTCTCTAAAGCCAACTTACTTTTTCCCACTTATACCTAGCCAGCCATCTTTCTTTCACTATCTCTCCCTCCTTTAAGTCTCCTCTTCCTAGGTATAAGTGGGACAAAGTAAGTTGGATATAGAGAAGACAGAGGAAAGGAAGAATAGACTCTTATGGTGACCTTGAGGAAGCATTCCAGATCCTGGATTCCTCTCTCCATTGTTTCCCTGGAGCACCATATGAAAAGTGTCTTAATACCTTTGATCCTTTTTTTGCAATGATTCCCATTATAGTAGCAATACAGATGTTCCTGGGAGGGGGAGGGGTGAATAAGTGACCAACTCACTTATGGGTTGTATGAGCACAATGAGGGAATGTTGCATCTTCGCAATATTTGCATGTGCCTTTTCTGATGGTCCCCATCATGCAGCACAAGAATCCTGGCAGGTAAGTAGAAACTTGCCTTTATTATGGAGCTGTCTGATTAATCCAAAGCCCTGGAACTGGATGGCAAGGGATCCTTAAAAAGGCATTCAGGAGAGGAAGATTGATGGACCTTCCCCTGTTTGCAGCCTTGCAGGGACACAGTAAGTGCATGCTAATTGCAGAGTTGCGGGTATCAAAACCCACAGCTGCGTTTGAAGCATAATGCATGCAGTTTGTGGCACCTGCTTTCAATACAGCGCTGCTTTGGAATCATGTCCTGTGCTGGGAGTGGGGTGTGGGGGAGAGGTTATCGAAAGAATCCCAGGGGTGCCCACAGCTGGTTCCTCCCCTCTCTCTCTCTAGCCAGGTTTTGTCAGGATCTCTCTGACTTCAGGCAAGAAGGATGGTTACAAGATGACCCTTTTCTGCCTGCTGACCTGATCTGGTTGCCTTGGGGATGGCATTGCAGAGAGCAATTTGTTAAATGAAACTTTGGAACATGATCTAATAGGGCACATGCAGGAACAGATCATATCAAAAAGCACAAGAGTATCTGGGAAAATCGCCCTGCCCTGAAAATGCCTGTTTCCTGTACTAAATGAGACAATGCTAGACAATGGAAAAGAAAGGCAAGTTAGACGCATCATCTGTAGTTCCACCATCATAGGAGATTCATGGACAAATTGCAATTGAAAGTCAAGCAAATGTCCAATATTTTTCTACCCAAGGTTGGAGGCACAAACTCAGTTTGAATTTTGGCTTCAGAAGAGCATGAAAGTCCAAGAGAGTCAGTCCTGGGTCTGCCTAATGATATTATTACCACAAAGGCTGGGGTAGACTCAATGCAGCTGCCATTTTCAGTCTGCCCAAAAGTTGTTGGAATAGGGCATCCGTGAGTTGCAATTCAAGGAAAATGGCAACTGCATATGGGCAGCATATTTTTGAATTTCCATTTGTAGCTGTGTAATGAGTACCTGGAAGCAGATGCTTGGTTTGATACCTATGCAGAATCTTAATCTTGAATGTTGATAGGGGAGTAGGGGGAATGGGGTATCCTTTCCTGAAGCAACGTCCCCTACCTGCAGGAAATATTTTGTGCAAGAACCAGCATCCAAGAATGTTGCATAGAAACACATGCTGAAAATGGTGGCCTCAGAGGACTATCTGGACCCCCATAGTGCTTTAACCTAATTCACCAGCGGACACAGCACTTTAGCGGCAAGTATTGTGAAAACCTTTTTTTCAGTGTCCCTTTGAATCAGTTTTTTCTTCTTCTTAGTAACTGCTTGGACAAGCCCCTATAGTTTTCTTGGTAAGATTTCAGGGATTTGGACAAGAAGACTTCCAAGGTCCCTTCTGTTGTGTCCTGGGCGGGCATTCCCGGCCCCGGGAATGCCCACCGCCGCTGATTGGCAGGCTGCCCACTTGAACTCCTTTATAAGGGGCAGCCTACCATACCGCGTGGCCTGTTGTGAGCGTAACCGCCATGATCAATAAAGCACTCTAACTGAACTTGCCTCCGTCTCGTTCTAACAAACCTCCAATCTTCGGATCGAACACCTTCCAGTCTTATTGTTCTGTGTTCTAAGTGGTTTGTCCTTGTTTACTTCCTGGGGCTGAGAGAGAGCAACTGGCCCAGTTGACTTTGTGCCTAAGGCAGGACTGAAACAGTCTCTGGGTCTCTAGTCCAGGGCCTTAACCATTATGTCAAACTATCTAGTCTAACCAAACCGGCTATTCCACACAAGAAATCTATACTCACATTAGATTTCAATGGATTGAACAGGGGACCAAGGAGTTCTTTAATGAAAACTTCCAAGATATCAATGACATTAAGGTCAAGGGCAGAGAAATCCCCATCTGCATCCCAAAACCACACTTGCTTTATATCAAAAAAGACTGAATAGGTGGTGAGGAGACAATCCTCCGTATGCAAATGCAGATATGGAAAATTTGATGAAAATACCTGAGCTGGGGTGTGCAGGTCCATCTGGCTAAGCTTGCCATGGGCCAGCCAAATGCTCTGCATGCTGCTGAAAACAGAGGGCAGTGGGAGACAAATGTTTTGCCTTTGTCCTCCTCAAGAAGGAGAACAAATTCTACCTCGACTTATTCCAACTTGTTCCACATCTGGTCCCGGGGGCAGATATACCATTTCTTCAGCAATCCCCTGAAGATTTTATTATATATAGAAGGTGATGGAAGACGGTGGTGGTGGGGGGATTGGATCAATAGAATCTCCACCGTCACGGAGGCCGGAATGAAGAGGTCCTATTATCGGTGCATTCCTCTTCTGGCAATCAGGGTCACTGGAGAATTGGTGGGGCTGCAGGGAAGCAGCATGTGAAGAAGCAGAGTAGAAGCAAAACCTCACTCACTGCCCCATCAAACTCGGCTCTGCAACAGTCTTAGCAGCTAATAGAGGACTTGCAGCAAAGAAACCAGGAGGCCAGTGCCAGAAATTGGCACTCCCTGAAAAGATATGACTGGAAGGGTTAGTCCCAAAATAACAAACACTCTGGGTGGTGTTTCCCCCCCCCCACTAAATACAGATTTTACAAGAACCTATGAGATATGACTCACAAGCATTAGGCTAAATACAGTGAGAGAGAGCCCCAGGGATGCTTAACACATTATTATTCCATATTTGTCAGATGAAAAAATGTCCTCAAGAATCCCGCCACCAATTTTTCATGTTTTGCTGTCCAGCTTCAGTGGCATAAGCTAGCTAGAGAGGCTGGGCGGCCAGAAAAATGGCTATGAGGATTGTAAGTGGCTTGTGAGTTGCCAGCCCTCAAGTTGCTGTGGCCTTATTGTTGGACTTAGGATGTAGGAAAAGTTGTGTTTCCTAAAAGATCCTGGAACTGGGCTGACCTGCATCCAGCAGGGAAGGGCCCTCAAAGGTAAAGAAGCAACATCTGTTGCTGCCATATGAGAGGCTCCTTCCTTTCCCTTCCCATGACCCATACAGTTTTTGATTGTAAAGTTTAATTTTAGATTTAAGTTTTTTGATTTCCCCTACTTTGCTAATTGTACACCGCCCTGAGTCCTTCAAGAGAAGGGCGGTATATAAATCTAATAAATAAATAAATAAGGAATTGAAGCCTCTTGGTTTTGCAGGTCCCATCTTGCTCTAACTCTCAGATCACCATTCCATTTCACCACCATTCCTCTTCCTTCTTCTCTGCCTCTTCCTCCTCCTGCTGCTCCTCCTCCTCCTGCTGCTCCTCTTCTCTTCTTCCTGCTCCTCCTCCTCTTCCTCCTCCTTCTGCTCCTCTTCCTCCTCCTCCTGCTCCTCTTCTCTTCTTCCTGCTGCTCCTCCTCTTCCTCCTCCTTCTGCTCTTCCTCCTCCTTCTCCTCCTCCTCCTCCTCTTTCTCCTCCTCCTCCTCCTCCCAGCTCTTGAATGCCTCCTGTGTTTCAAAAGCATCTTCACCAAAAGTTAATTGCTGAACTTTCCCAGAAGGGAGCTTGAATGATTGCAAAGGAGAGCATGGCAGGCTCTCTTCTCATTACTAATCAGGCTCAACAGGGTAGGTTGAGGGTGAGCCGCGGCAGAGAGAAGGAAAGAGACTAGAAAAGCCACCGGCGTCAGAGGCAAAGCACAGCAGCTGGGCAGGTGGCGAGGCAATTTTGCAGCGCTCAAGGCACAAAGCCCTAGACGCAGCAGGCATACATTTCTCCCAGGCAGTAGCAAGATGTATTGCACTTCTAACAAGTTAGACAAGCTGCTCTGGGTCTGCCCAATGTGAGAGTTTTTCAGCCATTTTGTGAGCTAGAAACAGGGGGGGGGAGGGGAGAAGGGAAGGGGATTCAAATGAACTAGTCCTGAACCACAGCCATGTTCATCACGAGAAACGGAGCTTTATTACACAGCCCTTGTTGATCCCATCTGATTCTGTCTATTGATTCCGTGGAGCTATAACCTGATCTAGGGCTCACCAGATTCAACCTGAGAAGCAGTTCTGAATGCTGACACTCATCTCCGGAGGAAGCAATCTTATAAGGCATCTCTGGGGATATGGAAAGTGCCATTGCTGTGTAATCCTATCCAGCCTGTACCCAAACAGAGAGTTCCCCCCCTCCTATCGAGTTAGACTTTTCTCTACCCATCTTTGAGTCAGCAAAAAAACCCTATCCTGGTGCATGGTTTGCTTTCCCCATTGCTGATCCCTATCTGCCTCTGGTGACTGTTTCAAGTTATCATAGTCATCTGTCTTGCCTCCAAGGTAATGGGTGATAAAAGCTGAACAAATTGTACATATCTTGAGGCTGCCCTTGGATAGTCTTGGAATAAGAAGGGAAACATGGGTTACTGTTAAGGACAACTTAAGGTTATTTGACTGATAGGCTACCACAACATCTTAGAGAAAAAGCAGGGAGGGGAGATGCTCTAGGACATGTTTGGGCAGATGGGGAAGGATATTGAATGAATCCAACAGCACTTCAGTAGTTACAAGTTGCTTGAAAGGCTAACTTCTGACACACTTCTTTCTAGAAACTGAGCAGTGGTGACAATATCCCATGAAATGAGTCTATGAAACCAATAATAGGAGGCGCAAGTGATAATGTGAGAAAGTAATATCGTAAGCAGTGTTTCCCAACCTTGTGCACTTGAAGACTTGTGCACTTGTGCACTTCAACTTCAACTCCCAGATTTCCCCAGCCAGCATTGCTGGCTAGGGAATTCTGGGAGTTGAAGTTCATAGATCTTCAAGTGCACAAGGTTGGAAAACCTTGCCTTAATGTAATGCTTGTAAAGGTTTTCAGTCTATTGGGGTGATTTAAGATTACTGGAGAGGTCCATGAAATCAAATTATCATTATGTGCATTAGGACCTTGATGCCTGACATGGTTGATGGCTTCTATGAGACATCTGAATCATCATCCCTTTGTAAAGATAAGCAATGGATCTTGGTTTTGAAACCTGCAGAGGACTGTGACTCCTTATAGACGTTAGATTTCTCTAAAGTAGTTCTTTCCCCAAAGCCCATTCTGAAGAGGGTGCTGGGTTGTAGAAATGAACAGGCTCAAGGATCGTTGCAGCAGCTCTTTATTGACAAGGTAAGATTCCAATATAATACAATACAATACAATAGGCTGGCCGGCTGGCATCGTTCCTTATACCTTTTGAGAACAATGCCAGCCAATCAGCCTCCTGTGATTTCCCGCCGTTGAGGGGTGGGGTGGAGTCAGCTGGGGCTGATCAGAGTGGAAACTTCCACTCTGACTCCACAACACATTCTGTCTATAAAGAGGAAATGCTCTGTTTTGTCTTGGGCCTGTAATTTATATGGAGCTTTTAAATAGTATTATCATAAAAGTAACAGATGGCATCCATAGCACACCATGCTTTAAGTGAAGAATTCCTTGAAAGACATTGGCTGAGCTGGTTTGATGACACAGAATGTCCACATTGGAACCGTTCTGAGGACAAAATCAAGCAGGCTGTCTATCCCAGCCCTAAACCAAGAACGGAGATTCAGCCAATGAATTCAAACCGTAAACTGCCCAGTATTCGCTTCCCCAAGGTGGAATGATGCTTCTAAATTAAAAATAATACGAGTAAATGCAAAGCTGTAGAAATTATCAATTCCCATTATTGAAGACAGCCAAAAGACAAGACTTGCATTATGGCATTAATTAAAACCTGCCCTGGAAAGAATGTCGCTCAGTGCTCTGGCCATTAAAACTTGTCAACTTCATCCAATAGAAGAAAGACACCTTGGCCCTTCCAGAGGATCACAAGTAGCAAATGTATCTTTTGCAGTAAACAAGCAAATTCTAACAGGGACATGGAAAAGATTTTTTGGGGGGTTTGAGTTTTTTCAATGACTTCTCACTGACACATTAGGATGCTCAGGACTCTCCTAAGGGAACTGGTGTGCTCATTTATTTCACCCCCCCACCAGCAGCTTGTTCCCATCAGAAGCCAACATCAGATCCCCCCCATCTCCGTCTGGGAGTCTTAAACCTACGTGACAGCCTCCCTCCATTGCTGCTGACCTCAGCAGAACTTCTCAAGGAGAGACTCACCCCCCCATTGGAAAACCTCTAAAATTTGAGTTTGGAGGAGGGAGGAGGGCTCACGAGCTATTGGACATCCACCTGCCAACAAGATGAATGCTCAGAGTGAAAAATATCAGCTGTGGGAATGAAATCAATTGTTGGCTAGAAGGGCTGGTCTGGACATGAATCCCTAACTCTAGTAATTGGGCTCTACCAAGCCAAACACAAATCAAGTTGTTTTCCCCAGGAACGGCATTACAAATTAACATTCCAAATCCACCTTCATTTTCCAAACCGCCCTGCCCGTTTTATATTGCCTTTTTAAATACACACGTGGGCCCCTGCACAAAACCCCCATTAAGCCGTTTAAGACAAAAGGACAGTTGTCAGGAAGAAGATTTGTAATCAGCTCACATTTATTAAGTGTTAGACCTCCTGATGTTTCTCCCCCCCTCCTTTTCTTTCCCCCACCCCTTTGCATTTTCATAAAATAGACTGAGACCCAGGGATTCTCCTAGGCCACCTTTTCTAATTAAAATAATTACAAGCTCCTAGCATCACTTTGGGGCATATTTATTCACTTTAAATCTTCAAAGCTGGCTAAAAAGAATCCGGCATTTCAAGCTGGACTGGAACAGTTGCCTCTTTGCTAAGCAGGACGGAATTTTGCCCCCATCAATTATCGAGAAGGAGGTCCTTCAGGTGCTGCTGCTGCTCTTAAAAAGCTGAAAGGTGTTTCTAGAGGTCTGCCATTCAAACCAGCACGGAAAATATGCAGGGAAAGCAACGTAGAACGTATTTTTTCAACCGAGACACGCATGAAATGATGGTGGCAGACAGGAGCAGATGGGCAGCAAAACTGGATTTTCTAACCAAAATCCATGGCCCAGGCAGGCGGTTCGGCAGAGGCAAATAACCAACCAGGAGGAACAGATGAAAAGGCAGAAACCAAGGCTTGGTGTTTACACCATGGCTGATACGGCCTTGGCCGTACCAAACACAGCTGTGTTTACTGCGGTCTGCAAAACCACCTTTGCTATACTCTTATGATAGAGATAGATTCTTTTGCTTGCTGAGCTAAAATGCTCCGCACCACAAAACTCCGCCAGCATCAAATTTCTGTCACCACTAGTGATCCTATCCTGCCTCAGGCAAGATGCCAGCAAATGATGCAGTCCTTGTTTATGATGTACGTGGCCCATTAAGGACAGGGATTAGTAGATACCTGTAGTTTGATTTCCTTGCTCGGGCCTTATTAAAACTGAGGGGAAATGTCTACCAACTCTTCTCTTTAATGTCAGATTGGATTGAAGGTGGCCGCGTATTTTGACAGACTAGCAGTTTGTCAAAACTGCCAAAATTAGGTGCAGCTTTGCTAAAGTTTTTTGCTCAAAGTTAAAGGAAGTATCAGCTGATATTAGCTGATGGTTTGGCTCTTCCGGACACAGATATAGTTACTATTAAGTCCATGCTTAAAAGCAGCTTCAACAACAGCAGGCAGCTCGGGAGAAACTACCCTGTGAAACCAACACGCCTGCAGTCTTCTCATCGTCTCGGCTGGGCAGCTGCAGTTCTGATCCAGGGTCTCTTATTAGCACACAGGAAGAGCCCTAATATTGGAGGATTGTTCGGAGGGACCCACCCCTCCAGTCTGAAAGAACCAGAGTCCCATAGAGCAGTTGGGTCTTGCAAGACAGGTCCCAGGAAACAGAGGAGAGGGGATACACTTGCACCAGGCGGAAGTGGCCAATAGGTGCTTGGCAGAGCCCATCCTTTGAACTCACCCCACTTACAAAACATTGGTGACATTTGCAGGGTGCCTGGTGGTGATAAGTGGAAACTCTGCTTGAACATTCTTACAGCTAAGAATGACTTAAACTGCTTCAGGAATGAAAGGAAGTGGCACCATTAGGACATAGAAGGGGGGGAAATGTGGTTGCCAGGGTGCATTTGTGCCATAATTAGATGCGTGTAAGGAATGTTCATGGGGTGTCCAATCAGCTGGGATATACATAACTACAGATACTGATTTCGTTCCTAAGTAGAAAATCTTGGACTCTAAAAGAGTGAAGCAGGGGGTGGAGAGGAAAGAGAATAAGACCTCTGAATCTAGTTGCACCATTATCCATAAAATCCTTGGCAGCTACTTATACCTGGAAACCCCCGGCTGTTTTTACCATTTGACCTACATGTACCATGAGCCTGCTACAATAGAGGACAGCATTTGGAAATACCATTCACTTTTTCTTCCTTGCTGCAGCATCAGTCTAGCTGCCCTCTTAATTTCCGAGCCCCGGAGACCCACTACTCTACAGCATTAGAAAGAAATTAAATGGCAACCCCCAGCTGATTACAATATTTCAGCCAATCACTGCCATCAGGGAGGCTGGTCAGAGCTCCCCATTAACCTCTTGGCCCAGAGCTGTCTCTCACTTTTGGAGTTGAGGGTCCTCTCTTAGACAGGCAATGCTTCTCCTTCAGATCAGTTCATACCATATCATGTTTTCTATGTGATTGGCACAGTCCTCGGTAGTTCAGGTAACAGATTCCACCAAGATCAAGGGTTGTCTGATTTTTGACTTTTTTGTTGTTGTTCAGATGCTAAGTCGTTTCTGACTCTTTGCTACCCCATGGACCATAGCCCACCAGGCTGCTCTGTCCCTCACAGCCTCCCGCAGTCTGCCCAACCTCATGTCTGTTGCATCGGTGACACCATCCAGTCACCTGATTCTTCCCCGTCCCCTTCTCCTTTGGTCTTCCATCTTTCCCAGCATCACAGCCTTTTCTAATGAGTCCTCTCTTCTCAATCGGTGGCCAAAATATCTGGCTTATTACATTATAATAAATGGCTTAGTATCTTACAATATCCCAAACATTTAGTTAATCACAGTTAAACAAGCCATAGCTTAACATGAAGTATGAATTCTATATGTGGCTGTAAATTTGTCTCAGTGGTAAAGTATTGGAGGCAACGTAATGAACATTCCATTTATAGTTTTCAGTCTCCATAAATGATTGAATTCATACATAATTTCAACCTGTATATCTATTATGGTTTAGTCAATCAATCATGTGAAACAAACCATAGTGTATGTCAACCACATCATTGTCAATTGACTGAAGAATAGGCATGCATGAATTCACATTTGGCAACCACAACCAAACACTTTATGCTTAAATCTTGGCAGGAGGAACTTCCTAAACCCCAAACTATGTTTTTCAGGTGAGCTTCACACAATTAGAAATTGTATGGGTTTGGAACTTGAAAAATAGTCCTTCCTAGTACCTCAGAGAGGTATCTACATCCATGTACCTTCCATAACTCAGCTTTCTTGCTCTGAATTCTTGACCCATGCAAGAATTAGAAATATCAGAACTCTGAATAAACTCCAACTTGTAAAGTCCAAGAGTGTCTCTCATAACTTATATTTTCCAGATGTTACCGGAGCCAAATACTGAGTCTCCTATCTGCCTACCTGCCAACCTATTTCTGATATTCATGGAAGCAATCTGAGACAATGCTGACAACCCAACTGCATCCTTCCTAATGTGACAATTTCCCCACCAGTATGGAAATGGAAAATCAAGGTCAGAGGCAAGGGATCCTGCTCCCCACCTTTCCTCAGAGAGTTGAAGGTAAAATGAAAAATTAAGCATTGATATTACTCATCTCACTTCCTCCTCACGTTTTGTAGGGGCATGTAGTCTTTTTTCAAATTTCACAGTCGGTAATAACAGCGGTGAGCAGAAAGATAGGAATGGGGTTAGAGTGACAACCAGAAGATATTCCAAAATCCATTTCCCTTTAATAGTTGGCTAGAAGAGGGAATTATTAGATGGACTTATCTAAAAATGACAACATACTATCGCTTAAGGTCACCCCTTGTTTGTGCAGTGAATGTTTCAGAACGTCCAAATAAGGTTTTTATTATAAGATCTTCTTGCTTCATTCCTGACATTTTAGAAGGAACCTAGACAAAATCAGAGAGTTGGAAAGGGACAGTTAGCTGGTCAAGTCCAACCAGTTCAGGAACCCAAATTAAAACATCACAGACAGAGAGATGGCTGGTTGGCTTCTTCTAGAAGTCAGCTAAAGAAGAGGGATCCACGACCGCTCTGGCTAATTAGTTCTACCATCACACTGTTAGAACTTTTTTCTAATGTTCAATCAAAATGTGCCTAAAATTGATTGTTCTGTTTTGGAACAAAGAAAAGAAGTTCCTGTCTTTCTTCAATGTGATATCCTTTCAGGTATTTGAAGGATGCCATCAAAGAGGGCTCCCACCCTTAGTCATTTTTTCTCAAGGCTAAACACACCCAGTTTCTTCAATCTTTCTTTCTTCATACCGTTTAGTTTCCAGTTCTCTGATCATCTTCCTTGTCTCTCCCTAAACCTGTTCCAATTTCTCTCATTCCTTCTTAAAGTGTAATGCTCAGAATTAGGCACCCGATACTCAAGGTGGTGTCTGATGAAAGCAGAACAGAGTGGCATGATTACTTCATATGATTCCTAAGTTGCACTTCTATTGATGCAGCCTAAAATTGCATTTGTCTTCTTAGCAACCTCATCACACTCTTGCTCATATTTAGTTTGCAATTAACTGTTTCAAGTTCTTTTCACATTCTACAGTCATGCCTTTGATTTTTGCTTCCTTGATGAAACACTTCTGTTACGATCTGCTCTAGAGACTTCCCAGATCTCACTGTTGGGTTGAATCTTCTGTAGTTTTCAGAATCTTATTTTTACCTACTCTCTTTTCTTATTAAATTTCTTCCCATCATTTTTTTCCAAGATACAATCAGTGACAAAGATCTGAAAGCACTGGAAACTTATTCAAGGAAGCACCCCAAAATAGACACTTAATTCATAACTCTCACCAGGAGAGTTACTATTTATTTATCTTATGTGCCTTATATTTGGTTTATTGTCCTCCATGCAATCTTGTTAAATATCTGAACTGAAGTATTGCATAAAGTTAGAAAAGAGAATCAGGTTTGAATCATGAAACTATACCCAGACTGGAGAAATATACATTGATTTAAACTGTGGTGCTAAGCATGGCTTATTTTAACTATGACTTATAGACCAAATCACAATTACTGGGTTCACAAACATGCTAAACTAAAACCATGGAAATAACCTAATAGCTTAGTATAATGTGTACAGCCACATGCAAATGAAACTTTGATCATTTGGAACATTTGTCAATCTCCAGAGAACCCTAAAAACATAATTGGTCTGATCCATTCTTCACATCTTGCACTACAAAGTCTACAGCTCTTATCCACCATGGTCATTAGCCATGCTGGTTTAGGAGATTGGAGGTACAGCCCAACACAGCTGCTGGCCATTAGACTGGAAAAAGCTATCACTGAATTTAATCCCCACTCACCATAACTGTGATGTATATCAAATATGTGTCTTAGATACCTTTAATGGAACAATCCAATTTCTAATCCAAAAAGAGATTCTCATTAGTGACTTACAATATTGTCTAGTTATCCTTCAATAAACAGGACAGGATTTAAATTGCCTCAGCAAGGGTGGACATTGGTAGAATTCCCAGTAAATCATTAGCTGTGAAATGGTCAGAAACTATCTAGCTTAGTTTTAACTGGGTTTGACTCTGTTTATTCCCTCTCTGGCTGTGGATATTGGGATTAAGTGAATTATGCTACATGTTGCTTTGCAAGGGTATGGAATTATTTCTTGCAATCACATGTTTTATCAACTTGATCTCTTTCCACCAAATGCTAACCTGAGAAAGGTGTCTCAGACCATAGAAGTATGAATAACTACTCAATTGCCTACAATCAGGTAGGCAAATATTAATAACTAGCTTTTGATACTTGTGCTCCGCTATGGGGTTTTGCGGCCCGCACAGCCCATTTTGAGGCCATTACTGCTGTTGGGAGGCCATCACAGCCCATTGGGAGGCCACCGCAGCCTTTTTTGAGGCCAGCGCCAGCCGTTCGGAGGGCTGGATGGAGCGGGGAGCTGGGAGCTGGACAGCGATCCAAGGAAGGCAGCCAGGTAGGCCCTGCATAAGGTGGTGCGGCGGAGGCGGGCGGGCGAGCGGGGGTTGCAGGGGGGTAGAGTTAAAAAGGTGGGTGAGGGTGACAGGGGGGTAGGACTGGGAGGTTACAGTTTAAAAGGTGGGCAGGGGTCACAGGTGGGTAGGACTGGGGGGTTAGAATTGAAAAGGAGGAAAATAGCCTACCTGAATGTCATGTTTGTGCTTGCTGCTACTGGTGAAACAACAGGCTGCAAAAGTCCTCCAATTAGGAGAAAGGAAACAAATGTTGTCGGATATTTTGTCCAATCACAACCCTCTACCCATCCTGAATTTAAATATGACAATAAATCTTAAATAACTTGCATAAAACTTAATTTTGATGTTTCTAACTTTTATCATTTTGGAGATCTCGTGATGAATCAGTCAGTCAGTGAATGAATGAGTGAGTGAGTCATTTTTGAGAAATATTTATATATAGAAATATTGCAGTATTTGCATCTTTTAATGATTGTGCTAGATGTTTCTTTGGAACAAGCTTCAATGCAGACAGCCTTATCTTCAATGCAGGCAGGATGATGATGACAATGACGATGATGACGATGACGATGATGACGATGATGATGATGATGATGATGATGATGATGATGATGATGATGATGATCTTCAATTTGATTCACAGTCAGAGTGGTAAAAATTTAACAGTTCCTAACCAGGGACCTAAAAGTTGTTAAGGTAGCATCTGAGTATATAGGCAGTTTCGAGTAAGGAGTTTTTTGCAAAGTCAGGATACTCATGTCTGATAAGTTCAAATTTTTTCATGTATCTAGGCTGCCCTTTGGGTATTGCTTCAAGGAGTCCTATTACTATTGGCACAACCACTGATCTATTCCTCCATAGTCATTCAACTTCAATTTGAAAATCATGCTAATAAAAATATGAATCAAACAAATATATTTCATAAACTCAGTGGTGAGAATAAGAAAGGATTGGTTCAGAAATCCACCACCATAACCATTCATTGATTTGGTCACAATTCTCTTTCCAGTCCTCAATATTTTTTATTTTTTTATTTTTTTTATTTTCATATTTATATACCGCCCTTCTCCCCGAAGGGACCCAGGGCGGTGCACAGCCATATAAA
>JANHFO010002324.1:454597-465319 GCA_032468095.1 Pareas carinatus | reverse complement strand
GATAGACCCCCCCTCCAGATCCTCAGAGAAAGACCGGCAAGGGTCTCTAACATTAGAGATCCACCCACGAGTCCTCCACGCCCAGGCCTCTTGCAGTGACTGCCCATCCCCTCATTTATTTAACACTCGGGGCTTGTCGTCGCATATCTGCCTTACTGTCTTAAGCTCCAGCCTTGGCTTCTCTTCACACAACCCGTGATTTCTTCCTAAGATTACACTATATGTACGCTAACCCAGAATAAAGGCGGGGAGACTTGCGTTGGAATAAATACGATGTCGTTACATTCAGATGTCTTTCATGTTTCCACGGGCCTTTAAGAGGGGCAGGAAACGGCCTCGCAGGAGTAGGCAGGCCGGCCGCAGGAAAAACAATCCTGAGCAACCAGACCCCGAAATAATCTTCCGCGTCCCCTGAAAAGCGCGGTGCCAGTTGCGGTTCAAGATGCTGAGTGGGAGGGCGCGGAGGGCCGTCCAGCGCCTGCTAGTACAGATAGGCAAGATTTCTCGCACCTGTTTAGGAAGCGCATAATCCGCATCCTGAGCTTTTCAAGGTAAGGAGGGTGGCTGGGTGAATACCACGCAAGGCTTCCAGGTGGCTTAGTCCGGGGAAAACGTAACCTGAGAGCAAGCCTGGAGGATGGGCTCGCCAGCTTTACCACCCGCGGCTCACTCCTTGTAATATTCGGTCTAACTCTCGGAAACCATAAGGTGAACGTATCTGAGTGGGAGAACCCCGGCGATCTCTAGGTAGCGGCACTGATATCCAGGAATAGATCACTCTTTGCTGCCAACAAGCGGTCGACGGGGGTTTCTGCAGGACAGATCTGCTAGCCTTAGACCTCCACGGAGGCCTTCCGCAGCTTCCGCCGCCTTATGCAAGCGCCCAGGCGCGAAGCAAGTTTCTGACCGCCCCCCCCTTGTGCTCCAAGCGGGTGGGCCAGTGCTTAGTCTACTCTGGGCTAAGTGCTCCCGAAGAGAATCCGGCATCGGGGCAAGCCCCCTTCTTTTCAAAGGCTTTCCTGCGCGCTGTTCTCCCTTAACCCTTTCTTCCCCCCTTGGGCGGGCCAGCCAGCCAACCCTTTCCCGACGCCAGAAGTGTCTCTTGTTCTGAAGCCCCCTCGCCGGCGCGCAGCCTTTCCCCACTAGCGATTTATAGCGTCACCCGGCCCTCGCGCGATGATGTATGGGGTTTGTTTGAATCAAACCATGGAAAAAATTCCCAGCTTCTGGCCTTTGGTAACCTTACCAAGTTCCCCCCTTCTCCCTTCCTCACTGCCTGCCTCGACAAAGCCAGCAGGCCCGACTTCTCCCCCCACCCCAGCCCGAGCTGCGGGGGAAGCGACTGTCGCCGGCCCGAGTTCGCGCCAGCCCCTGAAGAGTTAAGCCCGCCTTTCTCGCGCGTGCCTCCCGTGACCAAGCCACCCTCCCCGATCCGCGGTCTAGCCGCGCCTGGCAGGGATTCCTTCCAACGCCGCGATCTAAGAAGTCGCCGACTAAGCAAGTGAACAATCACACGCAGCCAATTTGGCGGGAGCTGTGCCGTGAGGGATGCCAATTGCGTGAGGTTACCCCCCCCCAAAAAAAAAGTAGAAGAAAGAAAAGGGAGGGAAGGAAGGAAGGAAGGAAGGAAGTTAGGACTGGCAGCTTTTGCTACCACCTGGGTAAGGACAGACACACACTGGCAAACGTCCCTTCTCTGCCTCTGCCGCCACCGAGCTGCATTTCCCTGACATGATTGGCGAACTTCAGTTTCAGCAGGACAGTGGGGTCGCCCGCCACTCATGGGGACTATTCTGCCCAGGGAAAGCTCAAAAGGAACAGCAGGTCTTAGGGAAAGGGTTTCTCTGGCTCCTTTTGACAAGCAGGGTTGTCCAATGTTTGAACCCAGGATCAATTTTCCTCCCGGGTAAATGAACTCTGCAACCCGCACTGGGCTTTGCCTTGGCATGTTCCCTGGCTGCCTCACCTCAGGTATGTTTACATTGCCAAAGCTCAATGCTCAGCTGTGGGGAGACAGAGGCTGGGATAATAGAAACTAGTTCCTGGCCTGTTTTTACAGGCTTCCTGCTTTCCATTCAGCCTTTGCCCATAACCAGGGTGCCTCCCAAGTTTGAGTGGACTACAGATCCCATCGTCTCCATCTGGCAGAGCTTATTGATTGAGCCTGCTATATCTGGCCAGCAGCTGGATCGGCAATATTTAGCCCAGCATTTCCTTGAAATTTCCTTTGCATTCAACCGGAGCTTTTAGTAAATTTGTTTTATGACTGCAGCTCCTCAGCCTCCAATTTCAACATCTTTCCTTATTTACAGCCGCAGGAAAGCATAGGCCTCCCAGAATCAGCTGTACAAGGACACTTTCAAGAGAGAGAGAGAGAAAATCATTTTTTTCTGCCTGCTCTGGAACAATATGATATTGAGTTACTTTGTATGATGCATACAGAAAATCACAACCTTTTATTTCTAATTAATAAAGCAAATAGTTTACATCCTCCGAGTTCCTTAGAGCCACTCAGACCATACCCCTGCAGTCACTGAAGCATATATGAATAGAGATTATGAATGCATGCAAAAAGGGGGAAAGAATTAAGCCTTTTGTCCTCCTTATACAACCTTGCTGTCATACCATTTATTTTGTTCTGGCTTTTTGAGATAGTTGGTGAATTAAGTTAATGAATGTAATCAGCAGTAAGTGACCTTGGATTATTTCTCACTTGAGAAACAGTCCACCGGAGATACCAAAGTGGACTGCAATTTGAGACAAAAAAGATCCCACAATCTCCACAATCAATTCTGGATTTTATTCTGATGAAACTTTCCGTCCCCTTATCTTTCTCCTACTCTTTCTCAACGGTACTGGTTCATCTAGTTGCAGACATGGTCATTTTGGCAGTGTAAAAAAAAGAATCCATCAAATTGCCTGCTTCCTAGCCTCATGTATTATACCCAAAAATACATGTTATTTATAGGCGATGCAAGGCATTGCTAATGTTTTTTTGTTGTTCTAAAAACATCACGCCTTAAGTATTACATTTAATTTTTGTCCTTGTCCCCTTGCCTTGTGGATCCTCTCAACCCCCCTCACCCTAGTTTCCTGGCTTCACCTCAGACCCCCTTTTAATATAAGGGGATAGGTTGACATTTGAAACCCATGGCAAGCAGATTTGTATAGGCTACATCTTACAACCAATCAAAGTAATTGGCTTTTCCAAGCATTTTTTTAAAAAGCAAAGAGACAAACCCCCCCCCAGATTTAAGCGCTTTCCAGTGCAATTTGCAAAGGCAGACTTCTGCATCTACAACCAGTTCCATCTCCATGGCAGCCACCTGCTAATTTATTACATTTATGTATACTGTGGTTGCCACCTCTTCAAAAGAAGAGGGAAAAGAGATTGGGGGGGCAGAGACCAGTACTCATTTTTGTATGTTAATCCAGTAAAATGTATGCCAACTGATTGTGTGGTACTGGAACCAAGATTTTAAAAACCAGGGGCAGGAAGGAAGGAAGGGCCAGGCCTAGTCAGTGTAAATCTACTCAGCTGATGGTGCTCAAGGTGAAGATAGTTCCAAAAAAGAAAAAGAAATTGCTTTCTTTGCCATACAATCACAGAGAGAGAAAAGGAACACTCTGCCTCTCCTTCCTATATGCAGGTAGTCCTTGAGAGTTACCATTGTTCATTCAGCAATCTGAAGTTACAGCAGCACTGAACAAGTAGTACTCATGCCAAGAAGAACCATGGCGACACAGTGCTTAGAATGCAGTATTGCAGGCTAATTCTGCTGACTGCCAGTAGTTCGATCCTGACCGACTCAAGGTTGACTCAGCCTTCCATCCTTCGGTGGTCAGTAAAATGAGGATCCAGATTGTTGGGGGCACTAGGCTGGTTCTGCATACTGCTTAGAGAAGACTGTAAAACTGCAAAGAGGTATATAAGTCCCTGAAATTATAACCATCACAACACCCCCACAGCCACATGATCAAAAGTGAAGCACTTGGCAGGTCACCCACACTTACTACCACAATGGTTTTCAACTCCCCACCCACCTATCAACCTCTACCCCTGCCCTGTTGACCCCCTCTGTGTAGTAACACTGGTGCAAGGACTGAAATAGAGGCCTGGGTGAGCTAGCAGCCCCCAGCGTTCTACTTCAGCCTCAGTACCAAGTGCCGCCTCAGGCCCCATGCCATGACCAGCGGCCCCAGTGTGGAACAGCGCAAAGCCCCAGCTGCCCTGCACTCTGCTTACCCTGTCACCCTGCACTTGCTGACCCTATCACCCACCTGGCTCCAGCTGACCTTCGCCATCTTCCTCCTGCTGCTGACAACGCATGCTCAGCCTGACCCTAGGGCGAGGCAGTTTCCGACCCTTCCAGGCCTTCTTCCTGTGCCTGCTCTCCAAAAGGGCAGAGACTGAGGGGAGATAACTGGGTAGAGGAAGCTGAAGAGGAGGCAGTCCTTTCTCAGACTAAGAACTAGGAGAGGCCAAGCTGGGAGTGGCTTCTTTCGGAGTGCGTCCTCGTCTAATGACTGGTGGAGTTTGGTTATCGATAGTAAAAAAGGGGTGCCAGGAGTGCCATCACTAAGCGATGCAGTCACGTGACATTGCACTTCACAGCCATGTCATTTAGCAGTGGAAGTTCCAGCCCCAAATATAGAGAGTCCTCAGCATACGACCACAATTGAGCCCAAAGTTTAGGTTGTTAAGCGAGAAATTTGTCAAGTGAGTTTTATCCAATTTTATGGTTTTTCTTGCCACATTTGTTAAGTCGGGGTCCCCAGCCTTTTTTGGTTGGTGGCCCAGCATGGGGTGGACGGAGAGGGGCGTGTGCATGCTGCGGGCGCATGCCAATCGCGCATGCATGTGAGCGGGATGCGGAGCTGGGGCGAGCGGGACATGGCTCTGAGGGGAGGACGGGGCCGCAGCCCTGGGACAAGTGGGGAGGACTGGGGCATGGCCCTGGAGCAAGCTGAGGTGAATGGGGTATGGCCCTGGGGTGAGTGTGGCGCACTGGGGTACGGTGCTGGGGCGAGCGGGGCCTGCCGCTTGTGCGGTGCTCACATGAACAGGGCTGTGGCAACGCACTAATGCGTGCATGACTGGTCACCAGTTGCAGCCCGGTTGAGGAAAGGAAACGACCCAGTAGTGACCCATGGCCCACAGGTTGGGGAACCCTGCGTTAAGTGAATCACTGAAGTTATTAAATTAGTAACATGGTTATTAAGTGAGTCTAGTTTGCCCATTGTCTTTGCTTGTCAAAAGATAGCAAAAGGTGATCACATGACCCCAAGGCACTGCAGGCGTCATAAATAGGAACCAGCTGTCAAGCATCCAAATGTAAATCAAGTAATCATGGGGATGCTGCAACGGTCATAAGTTTGAAAAATGGGCATAAGTTGCTTTTTTCAGTGCCAGTGTAACTTCAAACGTTCACTAAATGAACTGCTGTAAGTTGAGTTCTACCTGTATGACTTGGATCAAATTAGAGCCTGAAGTGATGGGGGGGATCCAAAGACCATTCACTCCATACTCCCTTGTGGAACTTGGACATTTGTTAAGATTTGAGAACTTAGGAGAGCAGATGCAGTTCTCTCTCTCGCCCCCCCCCCGCCTCTCCAGTTTATCTGACAGGGATTGCACCCTGGGCCATGCGCCCTCCTTTCCATTCGGAAACTCCCTGCGTTTCAGAACGTGCCCTGCAAAGGAAAAACTGAATGCCCATCGCTGACATCCCTCCCTCCCACCAAGGCCTTGCTCTCTGTGCAGGAGGCTCCCATTCGCAGATTTTTTTTAAGCCTCACAAAGTCAAGTGTCCCCTTGCAGAGATCACTGCCTTTCAGGTATGTGCAGGGGACCCATCCTCAACCCCGCTGCAAATGCTGAATTGCAGCAGTGGTGCATCGGGGCAATATTTTCTCTGCCTGTTTGAGCAGAAATGATCTCCAGTTGGGTGTGGGCCACCTCACGCTCCATCACTTTCATTGTCCTTCCTGTGAAATAATCAGTTGTTAATCTAAAACCAAAGAAAACAGCTCCTAAAGCACAACTAATCGAAAGCCAGATTCTCCCTAGATTATTGGCTACTCCAAAGCACAACCTGTCAATCGTGGGCATCTTATTTCCTATTAGAAACCTGCCTGAATGGAAACTGGTTCGTTTACCTCCCTTTGTCTCCAAGGCCTGTGAGCGAGATAGGCGGTGTCTAAATTTGATATATAAATAAATAATAGCTAGAAGATTTCAGACATACCTGAATGTACCAGTGATTGATTGCATGCGAGTCCCCTTTCTCAGCATTGTGGTTCTTGATTCTTTCATCTATTGTATGCCACTTCTTCTGCTGCTGCTTCTTTAACACTAAAGATGTATGCTTGCTGAGAAGGGAATCTTTCCAGAAATTAGGGGATATACCAGAGCCACTGTCTCACACAGTCAGATTCAAAGACTGGTTTTCACAAGGCATTAAGATATACTTTGCTTACTTACTGTTTGTTGAAATAAAGCATACTTCATGCCAAGGTATAATGTACAAAAATAGCTTAATAGAAATACACATGAAAATAATCCAAGTGTTCTTTGTTGACCACAAGCTAAGCATGATCCGCTGTATGATATAGCTTTGAAAGAAGCAAATCCATAGGTGGTTAGGAATTTAGCCTTCACTGCCCTGGTTAGATCTCACTTGGAATACTCCAATTTAAAAAGGACAGTGATGTGTTCAGAGGAAAGCTACAAGATAGGGGCTGGAGCTGGGAATCAAGTCCTACAAAGGACAACGAAAGGTTCTGGGTATTTTAATTATAGGAAAAATGACAGAATGAAGATATAATAGTCTTGAAATATCTGAAGGGTTGTCAGATAGAAGAGCAAATGAACTTAATTGCCCCAGAGGGCAGAATCAGAACCAATGGGTTAAATTATAGGATAGTAACTTCCAGTTAGATATCAGGAAGAACATCTGGACTATATGAGTTGTCAGTCTTCTACATAGCACAGGCTGCTTCATAAAGTGATGCGTGCTCCTTTAGTGATGTTCTTCAAACTAAACCTCTTTTGTCATTTGTCAGCGGTGCCATAGTGAGTCATGCACTGAGCAGGGATGTTGGAGCAGATGACCATCAAGATTCCTTCCAATTCCAATTCCATGATCCAGTATAGGACATATTTATGTAAACGTTTGTTTTTAATCCAGGCGGTTCCAACCATAATTCCAACATCCTATGCTACATCTGACTCCAAAAAAAATAATCTCACAGACCCTTGCATATCTCATGACTGCATAGCATCTCCCAGTGGGATATGGAAAGGAGGAATTCGGGAATGACCCAGATTGTTGGTGGTGACTTTGGGGCCCCTTAGGCAACTGAGCTTCCTACATCAGTGCACTTCTCATCTCAGTCCAACCAGTAGCAGCTGCTGCCTCTTTCTGCTCCAGCTTTGTGCGTTAATCATTTCACTCCATGGCTAGTGTATGTTTACCCATTATTAATAGGGTTTGTCATCTCACTTCTTTCATCTAGGCCACCTCTGTGCCAAGGAGATCTTGGACTCATGGCTTTCTACTCTTTAAAGGAACAGCAGCTTTGTGTTGCTATTTCTTACCCACCCAACCCAATCCAAGCTGAAGCAAAAAAAAAATATCTATGCATTTGTTAGCTTTGGTGTGGAGCTTGTTACTCAAAAAGTTAGAATTAATGACCCAAACATTTTTTTCCTCCTGTGAAAATATGCCCTATGGCCTTCATCCATTATTTTCTAATTTGTATAAACTTCAGCCCTCAACTTTTATGACCTTTGCCTGCATCCCTTCTCATTCCTGACCATCCATCCTGCAACGCTGGGCCCCATCCCAGAAAGCGGAGACCTTACAGCAGCTGAAGGCCCATGTAACTCAGGGCCCTGCTGATCAAGTTCTGAGGAGACAGAGAGGGAAGGCAGGACACCTTTTTGCTCCAAAGCAGCCGAGGCGGATAATTGCTGTACCTATATAGTGTGCCTCACGCCGCTATGGTACATTTCTTATTTACAATAAGAAACTAATAAGATTAGTTTGCCTCCAGGTCTTCACCAGTAAAGGGTATGGTAATCCTTCTTTTTGCCAATTTGCTCGGAAAGTTTAAAGAGCAGCAAGTAATAAATCTTTCTTGTCCATTCTGGATAGAAGGGTTCAGGAGCCTACAGTAAGGAGGGTTCTTCGATCAGCCCCAGTCATACCGTAGCGTTTATTTTTAAATAATTAATCAGATAAGATCCTGCTCTCTTCATCCCTCTGCTAATTGAGTGACTGATTCTCTCCCTCCCTTTTTCTGATCTTCCCCTCAAGCGAGAGAACTTGGGGGAGAGAAGAAAAAAACACAAGTATTTCTGGAGGGAAAGGGTAGAACACCTGGAGACCATAAATATGGTGCCTCCAAAAGGCCCCCCAGTTCTGACAGCTCCGTGGCTCCCTCTCCTACTTATCTGCATATCACAGCGATTTCAAATGGTTGTAATGTAGGAATAAATGGGGGTAGGGAAAGCGATGTTCTATTTTAAAGCAGCCCTTTGATGTTGCTGGCTTTCTGCCTGACTCCTAGTTCAGGGACATCAAAATCTACTTAGACTCAAGCTGGACCAATGCAGTGAAGGTGCTGAAATTGGTCATGGGGGAGGAAGAGTGGGAGGAAATGGTCTAATGCTAGTCCAACCGCAGCCTCATTGTGTGGCCTTCGCAAATCCAGCATTTCTCTTAACATCAAGAATGGATTGATCTTGACTTGTTTGTTTGCCAGTTTGGTTTTTATATCCTGTCTTTTTTACTTTTACAAATAACTCAAGGCAGTGAACATGTACAACACACCTTCCTTCTCCTATTTCCCCCACAACAACAACAACAACTCTATGAGGTGAGTTAGGCAGAGAGAGAGAAAATGACTGGCCTAAGGCATGAGTTTGGGAAGACTCTAGGAGATTGTGAGGGACAGAGAGGCCTGGCGGGCTATGGTCCATGGGGTCGCAAAGAATCGGACATGACTTAGCCACTGAACAACAACAAAAAAGTCACCCAGCTGGTTTTCATAGCTCCGGTGGGACTTGAACTTTGAACGTCTCTTGCTTTCTAGCTCGGTGCCTTAATCACTAGACCAAACTGACTCTTTATGGATAGAAACTGTCTTTTTTTATCTTCCCTGATGAGCACCTGATGTATCTTTATCTAGCTAGCTAGCTAGCTATTACTTGCAGGACCGCATTCAACCAACCGATACCTCCCGCCGACCCACACGCTCCCACAGAGACGGCCTCCTCAGGGTGCCGCCGGTCAATGTCGGCTGGCAACCCCCAGGGGGAGAGCCTTCTCTGTGGTGGCACCCACCCTCTGGAACGACCTCCCCCCTGCTATACGAATGATCTCTGACCTTCGGACCTTCCGCCATGTCCTGAAGACCCTATTTGTTCTAGCAGGCCGGCTTGGTATAGCCACATCCTGGCCTTCCTGAGTTAATTTGGGTCAGATTTATTTTAATGGATTTTATTAATTTATTATTAGCTGGAAATTATCGTTCCCCCTTTTTAATCAGGCTCCATTTAATGTTTTTAATATGTTTTTTATGGTCTATGTTGTATCGTGCTTTTATGTTGCCTGTAAGCCACCCTGAGTCCTTCGAGAGAAGGGCTGGGTACAAATAAAATTATTGAATTGAATTGAATAGTTTAAAATTCCAAATCAATGGTAATCAATTTTATTGACTTCAAAAAGGCATTTGACTCGATTCATTGAGAATCACTATGGAATATTGTAAAGTCGTATGGTATTTCTCAACATTTTATCAACATCTTTAAGAGCCAGTATTATAACTCTAGCTGCTGTGCACAAACAGAATCTGGCAGCACAGCCTTTTTAACATCAACATAGGAGTAAGACAGGAATGTAAACTATTGCCATTCTTGTTTCTCCTTGGTTATGCATAGAGCAATGGCATCCCATGGGCAACAGCCTGTCTAACAAATTTAGATTTTGCGGATAACATCCCACTGCTTGGTGAAACAAAGGAAACTAAAAAATAATCACCAGTTTAGATAATGAGGCCAACAAAACTGGTTGGCATGTAAATTTTGAGAAGATCAAATTTATGCGAATTGGAAGTGCTCAGGATAATATGTCTATAACAGTCTGTGGCCAGGCTATAGAACAAATCCAACAATTTACTTTTCTTGGCAGCAGTATATCTATTGATGGAGGTACAGATAAGGCTATAAAACATAGAATTGGAATGGCAATGGTCATGTTTCAATGCATGCACCTAATTTGATCGATGGCAGCCATAAGTATTACCATGAAGATAAGACTCTCCAAGAGTGTTGTTATAGCTTGTGAGATATGGAAGTGAACAATCAAGATGACTAAATGGCTAAATGTTTTTCAATAACACAGCTTGAGAAGAATCCTCCATGTCTCATATCATAACTGCATCACTAATGAAGAGGTACTACAAAGATCAGATTTAGAACATCTATCAAGAACTATGAATGAACATCAAATGAAACTTGTAGGCCATATCTTATGTATGCCTAAAAACCAGTGTGAAAAATTGCACTACATTGAGTACCTCCTGGAGGAAGGGAAAAAAGGCTGTCCTTGGAAAACTTCACGTCAAACACCTAAGGAAGATCTTAAGGTTATTAAGGTCCCTTGCAATGATGCCGAAGATGCTGTGAATGATCAAAACCACTGGAAAAAAGAAGAG
>JANHFO010002324.1:417399-440801 GCA_032468095.1 Pareas carinatus | reverse complement strand
ATGCCTTATATTTCAGTGAGAGGCAAAACTGTAAGTAGGTCTTATTTTCAGAGGATGTCTTACTTTCGGGGAAACGGTAAAAATGGCTGCCTGAATTAACAACTTTTAGTCTCCCCATCCTGGTAGGTAGGTAGGTAGGTAGGTAGGTAGGTAGGTGTAGATATATTGAGAACATGTGGAAGAGACTTCTTTCTGCAGTGGATAGACAATGGCTAGAATGATGATGATAGAGATATAGATTATAATCATCATCGCCATTGTCTATCCACTGCAGGATGAAGACTTCTTCCGCGTGTTTCCATCCCATACCTTCCTGAGCTTTCGTTTGCCAATTGGGCCCACAATACTTGCTGATGACATTGATCCATCTTGTTTTAGGTCTCTGTTGGGCGCTTTTTATCAAGTGGGATTCATTCTATGACTGCTTTGGTCCTTGTGCAGGTCTTTCTATCCTGCATTGTAATGCCGAGCATGTATCTTTCCATGATTCTTTGCGCTATTGGTAGCTTTTGTATCGATTGTGAGGTTAGTTGTCCATGTTTCACCAGCATATGTTAGAGCAGGTAGCACACACCGATCGCAAAGTTTTAGCTTGAGGCATAGGGGGAGATGATTCTTGAAAATTACATTCAACTTGAAGAAGGTCTGCCAACCACATTTAACATGCTGTTCAATTTTCTTTACTGTGTCACCTTCCATTGAGATCCATTGGCTAAGGTATATGTAGTGAGTGTAGACAGATGTGTATGTATGTATTTATGTATCCCCATATTATTTTAATTTGGTTTTAACTGGGTCTTAGTAATTTTTAAATTTAGTTTTAAACAATTTTAGTCAGCCTATTATATAACTATTTTAAGTATTGTTTTAATCTTGTTTATATGCATGTTTTTATCTGGCTGTTCACCACCCTGAGTCCTTCGGGAGAAGGGCGGTATATAAATTAAAATATAAATAAAGGCAGGCAGGCAGGCAGACAGACAGAGAGATAGATATGCTCTGCAGTGGAAGATCAGCTCTCTTCTCTCCTCCGGAAGCTGGTCCCAAGATAGTACAGTAGTTAAGGTTTTAAGCAAGGGAGACAGAAAACATCAGAAAAATGCAACAATCACTTGCAGCAGAGGTGGAGAAGGTAAACGCCAGCACTGCTACCGGAAGATGCTCGGGTCTCAAGAAAGTTTCTGCAGGCAAGATGCTATGCTTGACAGCAGGAATGCTAGAACCGAAGTGGGAGACAGACAAATCAATAGTTCAACAGCCAGGGGGAGAGGTGAATCCATTAGTCTAGCTCCTCCGATGTTTAGTAGTTGACATCTGGCTGTCAAATCCCCTAGGATGAGGATTTTTTTATTTCCAGACAAAGGAATCCAAGGGTGTGGAATGCAGGGAGGGGGTTGGAATAGGAGACTGGAATCAAGAGAACAGCAGGAGGCACAGTACACAGTGTTGGCAGCAATGCATCCTCTGTTAATCCCATTACTCAGCAGTTTATGCACACAGTTTAGCGTATTGGCTCCTTCCATTGTGACTTCTGCTGCCAGCTACAGTACTATTGCTATGTGATCTCACCACCCCTTTTTTTTAGTGGCTAATTAAATGCAAAGGGTTGAAACCACAACAAGAGGTGTTGTCAAGGTGTAACTATCCATTTTAAAGAGAGGAATGGGACAGGATGTAAGAGCAGCACCTTGGTACCAATTATAGCGGTGCTGAATTGGCCATCTTTTATTGGCTTCTCCTGCCACCCCAGAAACAAGAGTAAATGTTGATTACACAAATTCTCAGGGTGTGGCTGCTCGGTTTTATACTATTCTTATGAGCAAGTGATGACTAAAATACAAATATTGAATTTGGCACAATTGGTAAGTCATCTCCTTTCCATTCCCCAACCAAAGAGAGGTTATGCAAAGCTATGCTGACTTTATCTAGTAATAGTTGAAAAAATGCCCTAAACTGTGACGCAGATGATTATGATCTTGACAAAACGAAAACATCTGGAATTATCTCATCAGATTTGAATTGCTCTGGAACACTCCAATGTGTAAGTGAAGCAGATGGATGTCAAAAAGATAACTACAAAAGAACAACGGACAGTTCAAAACTGTAGCCTTGATATTTTTAAAAGCAATAACAAGCTGGGAGATGCAAGCAGTTAAGGGGCAGAGGACAACAGCAAGTCATATATTCGAGAACTGGTTCTTTTAAACAAAGTGCTGATGGTGTAGGAAGAATTGATTAATCTTAGAAATCAGTAGAGCATCTCCAGGATGAAGATATGAAAGAAAGGACAAGGACAGATGTACTACAGAAATTTGGGGTTATCGGAAGCAAAATTCCATAATTGCAAGTTGTTGAGTCTTATTGATATTGTTTTTGCAAAGGATACAATAACATGGATTTCAGTTTAGATAGGATTCAGACAAGAAATTATGCTTCACTGTACAGTCAGCCAGATGGATCTGGCATTTTTATCCACCTACTGAGTCTTTCCCAAGGATAGGCAGATGTGAATGCTTGATGATGTTAAAGATATCCTCGCTGCCTTTTGCAATTGACTGTTGGGGATATTGTCAATGCAAATGGTGTTCAAATGGTACTCCAGTTGTTTTGGGATTGCATCCAAGGTGCTTATTACTATTGTACTATTTTGCTTTCTTTGCAATAGTTGTTCTACTTCTACTTGGGAGTTCTTTATATTTATTAAATTTTCTTCTATTCTCTCTCCAGGCTCCGCCACATCCACTATCCACTTTTTAAAGTCTTTCTTATTGACAATTGTCAAGTTTGGGGTGTTATGTCGCAGGTGCCTATCGGTTTGAATTCTAAAACCCCAGAGCACTTTAGTTTCTTTACTATTTTTTCTTTTTTATGCCACCAATTCTTGTTTGCATTATTATTATGGTTTGTTGCAGTCAGCCAGATGTTCAGATTGGGTTTGGCACTTTTGTCTACCTGCTTGGGACTTGGGTTATTTGACGGTGTTAGATATTATTTATAAAAATTGATGAAGCATGGATTAGTCACTTTTAAATATAATTTCTGAACCACTTTCAGCAATCCAAAATAATAAAGCAGAAAGAATAATCTTATTATAAAAGTATATAATGAAAACATAATGCTGTGAATTTAAATATATACCAAGTCTTACACCTGATTCTAAAAGATCCAAGACCAAATGAACTTTTCTGCAGTCTCTTCCATCAACAGCAGCTTGATTCAGCAGCTTCCTCTTTCTCCAGGTTATGTGTCTTAACTTGCCCAGGCAGTTTCAAACGTTTTGTACTTTTACAGGATAAAAAGAACATGCAGTACTTAAGGACAGCTTTAATCTGTCAGTCAAAATCAGCATCTGCAAGTATAAACAGATTCATTTTAAAGTGCATTTGATGCCTCATTTAGATGTTCTATTAAATAAGATTGAGACAGCAAATCTGGTCTTGTGGTTAAGGCACCAGACTAGAAACCATGAGATTTGAATTCTAGTCATGCCTTAGGCATGAAAGCCAGCTGAGTGGCCTTGGACCAATCACTTTCTCTCAGCCTAACCAACCTTATAGGGTTGTTGTGGATGAAAATGGGAGTATTATGTTGAATAAAAATCTTATAAATTTAAAATAAAGAACAGTTGAAATGACTTTATATTTGACTGGACTATTTATCCCTTTTCAAGCATTCCCAGTGAAGTGGAAAAAGTGGTTTTGTATTGAAAGGTTTTGCACATTCTCATCGCAATATACTTTGATGAACGTACAAATTTAGCACCTAAAAACCTAAGCTTTTGTCTCATTATAATTCAGTCTCACAAAAGTGAAATCAATAGTTTGTTGTTGTAAGCTTGGAGATATTGCAATGTTGCTGAGCCTTTTGTCTGTCTCCAGCGCTTTTTTTCTGCAGTCTTCACCACCAACACATTAGGGAATTTTCAAACTTTTAGCAAACCTCCAGTCTATTCCACAACAAATATTGCAAAAAGTGACCCTGCATGAACAGGAACAGGGAACTGGTGGGGTGGGTGGGTGGTGAGAACTTGTTTTAGTCAAGGAAAAGCCTCCCTAGCTGAATATTTTCCTATATTAGCATATTGAACAGCTTAAAAAATTCCCAAGGGGAATTTCCAATTTTTGTTATTTCCTTTAGTGTAATTTTTAACTAGCAATGCCATAGTACTTAATACAGTATATCCCATATCCCATGTTTGAATAAAATAAGAATTTAAAGATTATGGAGCTAATTTCTCAAAGCTGAAAATATTACATCATATCCTGTAAATTTAGTTTTAGATCTCTGTGGATCTACAATATCCAGTAATTTAGCTTATTTAGATAACATATTAAGACAAAAGTTTTGAGAATGAAGTTTTTCAAGTTAAGACAATGATTTGGGCACATGTGACTCCAATAAAGGTCTTGCAGGGCTATGTACAACTAGTACCTAATTTACTTTTAGACATTAAGATTCCATGCAAACATTCAATTGTCCAGAATAAGAATTTTTACCCTAATCCAGTCAACATATATTTGGCCATTGGAAAATGCAGTTACAAATATGGAACTAATCATCTGAGAAAACAATGGAATTAGTTATCTATGTTCTGGAAGTCGGTTGCCAACTTCTTTAATCAGTGAAGTATTTAATAGCATGGAGCCACTGGTTTCTCCAAGCAATCCAACTTGTATGGATGAAACACTTCATTCACCTCAGCACTGAAATGATATATTGCGTACAATCAGCAATCTTTTAATGATGCAAAAAGTGGAAATTTATCAGAAACTCTATGTAGGAGCCATCAATTATAGCCTAGCTCAAGAGGTTTTCAAACCTTGAGGTCCATGGCAAGTTGCAGAGGGGGTGTGTGTGCAGGCAGGTCAAGAAAAAATTTGAGAGAAAAGCAATCTACATGAATTGTCTATTAGTAATTAGTTGAATTTGTGGGAATGGGGTCCACCATATAGCAACATATTTTGGGTCCGCAGCTTGAAAAAGTTTGAAAACCTCTGGGCCTAGCTTATTAAACTCAATCTTTCCAGTCAATTTCAAAGAATTCTCTTGAAATGCTGTTTTGCAGGGTTTTTGAGCTTAATTGCAACAGTGATGTTTATGTTGCTAGTTGCAAATTTTGTAAACTTACCAAATTAAGGCATTGTGTAGAATTTAATCAAATCAAATGAAAACAGGCATTATGGTAAATAATCTCCCTTAGACAATGCATTTCATTTACTGCAGCGCTTTTATTTTCCTTTCACAATGGTTGGGCATTACAATTCTCAACTTCAGGATGACTTACAAATTTTGGTTTTCTACTGTCATATGACAACATTAAGGCAACGTACAAAAATCTTACATAAATTAAACCTGATGATTAAATTTACAGGTGTCAATGCCAACATTGGAGCAACTCAAGTTGAACAATGTTTTGCCCAGTGATGTCTTGCTGGGACATAGGTGGGCAAGGAAAGAAAAACAGGTTCATAAGGCTTGAACACAATACATTTCCAATCCTGTTAGTAACAGTGGCAAGACAAAAATGGCCATCCTTTTCACAAACTCTTGCCAGCCTCAACAATAGACCTGGAATTCTTAGCGCTTTGTGTAGTGAAGTCTGGTCTTTTGCTACCCTGTACAGATCTAGGCTCAGACTCCATTGCAACATAGCTGGTTACACCGAGACTATCCCAGTTAAACCTTGTTCAACACTATCTGTACTATGTCCTAGGCCAGATGTGTATAGGGTAGTTATACTGCTATGTACAAAGGGAACTTTAGTTCAGGGTCTTATCAGCAACAGGAAGCTATCCCTCACAAAGTTATTGGAGACAGACTTCCCAATGACAAATGTTTGAAGAGAAGGCTTATTCCAGTTTCATGAGGCTAGCATGAGGCGTATATATTTGCCCAGGCAAATTTATACTGGTGAAAAAACAATGCAGTAAACTGCACATTTGCCATAGTCCTTTTAGAAGCATTTACGGTGAACAATAGATGGGCCAGACTCATCATATTCTTGCTTGCTGATCCACATCTGCTGGAAGGTAGAGAGAGATGCAAGAATGGATCCACCAATCCAGACAGAGTATTTGCGCTCAGGAGGAGCAATAATCTGGAATAGAAGATTAAATAGAGTTAAAAGGGTAGTGTCATGGATTATTCTGCCTTTATTAAAAACAACTGAGAGGTTTTGGAGAAAAATATCACCAAGAACTTGCCCTAGCCAATTATGATGCTGTTAAACTCACCTTGATCTTCATTGTGCTGGGAGCCAGCGCTGTTATCTCCTTCTGCATTCTGTCTGCAATTCCGGGATACATTGTGGTACCACCAGACAATACTGTGTTGGCATATAGGTCTTTTCTGATATCCACATCACATTTCATGATAGAATTGAAAGTGGTCTCATGAATGCCACAGGACTCCATACCTAGAAGAAAACACCCATGATTGCACTCGTATGCCAAACTACTTTTAACTTGATTTGTTCATTTACTCAACAGTGACTAATCATGCATTTCTTTGGAGATTATTTCTATTATTTCAAATGCTTACCTAAGAAAGAAGGCTGGAAAAGGGCTTCAGGACACCTAAACCTCTCATTTCCAATTGTGATCACCTGGCCATCAGGCAATTCATAGCTCTTTTCCAAGGAGGAAGAGGAAGCAGCAGTAGCCATCTCCTGCTCGAAGTCCAAGGCAACATAGCACAACTTCTCTTTTATGTCACGCACAATTTCCCTTTCAGCTGTGGTGGTAAAGCTGTAGCCTCTTTCTGTCAGAATCTTCATGAGGTAGTCTGTGAGGTCACGGCCAGCCAAATCAAGTCGCAAGATGGCATGAGGGAGAGCATAACCCTCATAGATGGGCACAGTGTGTGTGACACCATCACCAGAGTCCATTACAATACCAGTGGTACGACCAGAAGCATAGAGGGACAACACAGCCTGGATGGCCACATACATGGCTGGAGTGTTGAATGTCTCAAACATGATCTAAAACAAAAGAAAACAATGATTAAAATAATGAAGATTTACTGATTAATGCACACCCATGCTGACATGCAAAGTATTTGATGTGAGGAGAAACCAAAAGAAAGCAAGCAGAAATACAACTGAAACCTGAGAGACTTGAAGGAAGGAAATGCCAGGAGAGTACAGAACCCTGAAAATAACCAAAAAAGAGAAGTTGTAATCTGAAAGAAATGATGGAATGGATGGAAATCATAGATGCAAAAGATCGCCAATGCCTGTGTACCTGTGTCATTTTCTCTCTGTTGGCCTTGGGATTCAAAGGAGCTTCTGTAAGCAGTACTGGGTGTTCTTCAGGGGCAACACGAAGCTCATTGTAGAAAGTATGATGCCAAATTTTCTCCATATCATCCCAATTAGTGACAATTCCATGTTCGATGGGATACTTCAGAGTCAGGATACCTCTCTTGCTTTGGGCCTCATCTCCCACATAACTGTCTTTCTGTCCCATACCAACCATGACACCCTGAAAAAGGGAGAGATGAATTAGCATATTATAAAGAAAAAACAGCTCCACCTTTCAATAGATTTAATATCTTTGCTATTTGGTAACTTGCCTGATGGCGCGGGCGTCCAACAATTGAGGGAAACACAGCCCGAGGAGCATCATCTCCAGCAAAGCCTGCTTTGCACATTCCAGAACCATTGTCAATGACAAGTGCTGCAATTTCTTCTTCCATTTTGTAGATCTGCTTTTAATAAAAAAAAAGTATGCTTAGCATTGGCGATGTGTTTCATCCCTGCAGCAATAATCTTACATCAGCAATCCCAGTTTATCTGATGCTACAGCTTCTTACCACTAGAGGCTGCTCTGAATGCCTTTATGTCTGAACCCCACCCACTTAGGATTTTCATCATGGCTTAGCACTTCACCCTACTACTTCATTTAACTTGCAGTGCAGAATCAGCAAATCCTAATTTCCCTGTTCTGAACTCTGTCACAAAAAAACAGCAGTCTTCTATCATGATTTTTAAGCAGGCCAAAAACTGTTGTTTGACCTAATATAGAAGAACTCTCCCAAAGTTCTGAAATTAAATACTCCCAACACCACTCACACGAGGAAGCTTTCTCCTCCCACACAAAAGGCTGCCTGCCCTTTTCCCCTAACCAAATTTTAGCAATATTCATACTGTGAAAAGCTTCCTTATTTATACACCATTTGCTCATACTTAACAAACATTGCAAGGAGATATGCCATTAGGGCATCCCGAGAGGCAAACCCCACAGCCAGTGCTGACATGGCTCCCAGGAAGCCAATTCCCGATCTCACACATTAAAAACCGTAAAACTTCAGGCTATGCTACCTTCCGCTAAGGGTAAAATTAACCGTCATGCATCGCTCCCTACAGGTAACGAAAGGGTCCCAGCTCGGCGTGTGCACTAACAGACCAACAGACGCAACACGCCCCACTTCTTCATGAACGCCATTTCAAACCCTGACCCCGCCTTCCCCAACCACCATCCTCCTTCGCGCTCCCTCAAACGAAAACGCCTCAATCCCCGGGCATCTTTTCCCTCAGAAGTTCGTCCTCCCTCCCTCCCTCGCAAAAGATGATCACCCGGGCTTCTCTGCCCCCCCCGCGCTCACTTCCCGCCCGATGACGTCAACGAACCAAGCCAGCCAATCACGTCAGAGCGGCTGTTGCCAGGCAAACCGACTCCGCCTCTCCCGCCCGCTCACCCCATTCAGGGAGCCGTTACGCCCACGGACCGGTATAGCTCGCGCTCTCAAGACAGACTCTCCCCCCCCCACCACCGAACGGGAACGTTTCCCGCCCCAAGAAGCCGGGGCGCGAAGAAAGAGCCCTTAACGGCTCTCAACCGCGGAAAACTCGGTCGATATATATATATATATATCCCAGGAAAAAATTAATAATAAATTGTCGCCTTCTCCTCTTTTCCTTCCCCAGCGATTTAACACGAGGAAAACGCGAGCCGGGTGCCGAAGGGGGGGGGGAAAGAAAGCACCCAGAATATCCATCACACCTACCTGTTAAAAGCGGCAGGAGCTTTTTCAAGAAGGGAAATTTAAAAAAAAAAGGCGCTGCCGATGCTGCTAGATCCGCTGCCGCCGGCTGAGTGAGACCGTCTCAACGCCAGCCCCGCCCCTTTTATACCCAGGGGGAGCCGGCCCCCTCTCGCCGGCTGAGAACATCGCCATATATGGAGATCTTTCAGAAGGGCGGCTTCCCATTGGCCGGCGGGGCCTGGCCACGTGGGGCAGACGAAGGCGGCTTTGGCGACGCCTCTCTGAGCCCCGGAATCTGGATGAGCCAAGGGAAGGGGGGGAGGGGCGCTCCTCTTTGCAGAAACTCCCCCCCCCCATTCGCCGCAGCCCCTTGTTGGGCTCCCTTTGCAGGTGAGGAAGGCGGCGCTGAAGGGGTCCGGGGCACCTCGATAGACAAGCCAGTTCTGCGCCTAGGATGGGAACGGGAGTCAGGGAATCATTGTAGGGGGGGGGTGCATATGTAGGCGGTCGAGGCAATCCGGTACCTTCACGGGTGGGAAGCGTGGTGTCCCCAGGTTTTTTTTATAGTTTGGTTTCTCACTATTCCCCAGCCGTGACCCCGTTTTCTGGAGATGATTGGGGCCCAAAACGCCTGGAGAGCAATCAGTTTGCCAAACCACCTATCTGCATTACTTGCATTTGAGATGCCGAGGTTTCCTGTGGCCTGACTGCTGGCCACACAATGAGGGAACTGCAGTGCCAGCAAACATCGCACACACAAATGCAGGCTATCTACAGGGGAACCACAATCACGCACGAATCTTAATTTGGGGTGACTGCTTTTGGAATCCGGCACATGGCTATCATGAAGCAGGAAGTACTCATGTGGCTGTTGGTTTGTAGCTTGCCTTTAATGGAGCAGTTCAACACACCTGAGACTCAAAGCAGAGGGATTTTTAATCTATCAGTAGGAAACTTACTATTAAATATTCCAAATGCCAAAGATAACTGCCACTGCATTTGTTTCACAACCGGCAAGGCCGAGAACTTTGCCCTTTTTTTAAAAATGCAATGCCATTTTTCTCCTGGCCCACTCCTGTGTTAAAAGAAAAGCCGCTGGTTGATTGGTTGAAATGGCTACAATACCTCACAGGCTGCATTCACAGTAGTGAATGCCCCATTTTGCAGTTTTCCATAATCTGGGGTCCTCCATTTGTACTGGATTATAACTCCCATGATCCTTCACTGAGATAACCAAAATACCATGCTCCTGGAGATGATGATAGGAGCTGTAGTTTAATAAATCTTCATCACCAAGTTGGGGAAGACTGCCTTAGTAGATGATTTACATGAATGAGGACAGCAACATTCCTGTTCCTATAGTCACAGCACAGTATTTTTTGTATTCAAATAATTATGCACTAATATTCAGAATGTTTTAATGAACTTCTAGGAAATAAAGGAAAATTTAAGGAAGACAGAGATGCTAGAGAAATTCTTATTTTCTGCAGTCAAAAATTATTCATAACCACATACTGAATAGACCCTAATGTGATTATAAAGCAAAACATGAAACTTTTTATCTGCCAGGTGGTGAAAAAAATGGGAAAAGATTGTGCAGGACATCAATGGTTAGTGTCCAATGTTTGACAAGTTTAGTAAATTAGATATAGGGGATATTTTGCCCAAGAATCCTGGTTTACACTATATGCTAATAAGGCAAGTGTTTTAAGTATCTTATTTTAAAAGCAGAGGACTTCCTACTGTGTGTTTAGATTGGCAGATCACATCTTGCAGTTAATCATGGGTGGGTTTTCCCTATTGTGTTGCCTGCATTCTGGAATGCTCTTTCCCCTCAGGTTATGAGGTATCTGCCATTACATCTTTTAGATACCTGCTAAAGTCCTATCTCATCCCAGGCCTGGATTAATGTTTAATGTTTTGTTTTCCTTTCCCCAAAGTATTTAAATGGTATTAACATACCATTTTTGTTTTATTTTACTTATTTAATTATAAACTGCTTAAAGATATGATTGTAGGATCAATGAATAAATATGTGTATGAAAGAAACAAGCAAACTTTGGTCCATAACACTGCAGAATCTAAACAATACCAAGCATAACAAGGTTACATCTTTGTTTCGAAGGATTAAATAAAAGAGGCTGTAGGTGTAAGTACAGAATTGACTATTGAAATTCAAACTAAATGTTCCAATGTCCTTGGAATCATCTTTACAGGAAACAATTGTTTTAAAATATTGAGATAAATCAAGTTTAAGGTAGCTTGGACACAGTCATAATGAACAGTTCTTGTGATCCTATACATACTGTGTTTACATGACATAAGAGTAAGCTGATAGTCTGCCAAAGAAAAGCTTTGCTGTTCCCTTGGCTATGACTTCCATTTTATATTTTTTTACAGTATCAACACATCATTTGTCCTGCTGTGTTCTGCCTAATAGTGTCAGAGCATTAGAAATGCAATATGCTTCACCATCATTGTTTCATGTCTGTGTGAAAGAAAATGTTTGTGAGGTGAGAAAGATTCACTATTAGAAAAATTTCCAATTGTTTTCTTTTATCTATACTACTTAACTGTGAGAATCAACCATAATAGATGGATGACAAAATGCTTCTTTTTTAACCCATATAAGGTTGCAAAAGTAACCTACCAAACATAGGTAAAACCAGTAGTCTCTGCCCATCCCTGTTCTATGTACACACCTAGAAAAATAACCAGACCTCACCTATAGGCAGGTGACTAAGATTTTCTTCCTGTAAAAGCATAACCTACTTTTTCCCTAAATTGGGAATGTCTTTTACCAATTCAAGTGATAGCAAAGTCCCCCTTGCAAACAAAACCAATCATTGAATCAGTAGAAATCAGATTCATCATAAGGAGGAAATACTGTAATAATTTTGTTGGTTTCTATTGCTCAACTCCTAATATATATTCACAAGGTTTCAAAACTTTTTAAGATTCCATAGAATCACAGCTGAGAATTAAACTGAAATATATGAAGAGGTATGGAGAATGCCCATTGCCATTGGTAAAACGTCTTGGCTCCACCCAGTAGACATGCTTATATTTAGGTTTGCTTTCCTTATATGGGTTTATCTATAATCCAGGAAATATCAATAATTCCAGGAGCCCTGGAGAGAATGCCAAAATAGAAACAATACCACTCTGCTCTGGTTCATTCAGTAATTCCTACCTACTCAATAGTAGCATTTGAATTACCTCAAATTAGAAGTTGAATGCTTAAAAGAATTGGATAGTTATATGCTTTTAAAGCTTAGAGGGAAAGAGATGCTCTGAATTCTTGAGGAGCTCCAAAATTCCACTTGCTCAAATGGCGTTCTGCCTGCTTTTGCTGACATTTTCTGTGACATTTATGAAACTATCTTCAGAGGGAAAAAGTTCTGTTAACAGTTTTGAAAGAGACCGACAAGAATTAAGGATCCTGCAAGGGACTTGTGCGTAGCATTATGTCTTTATGAGTGAAGTTGATGCACCAAATGATTGTTGGCATATTTATTTTTAGCATTTATTTTCTGGCCATTTAAATGCAATTATTCACAAATCCAATATATTCACCTCTGCTCCAAAGTGTATTGAGAATGTGCTTTTCTAAACCACCTCTTTCAAAATTTCACGTTTCTCCTCCATTTTGCCCTTTCCTTTCTCCAGCTATGCGTTACAACAAATGCTTTGGCAGATGGCCATTGTCACATAACTCTGGGAAGGCAAAAAGCTACAACACACACTTGCTTGTCAGAACAGACCTGCGACTAATGCAGGGAATGATCGGGGGTGAAGCTCTCAACGTGGCTCTGATTTAATAAGGCAGGCACGTTAAGGGTCTCCAAGCTTGAGAGCGGAAGGCCGGGTTATTTCCCGCAACAGCCCTCTGGAAAGCGTGAGGCTTCCCCCTCCGGTCATTTGCATTCCACTTGGATTCTTTTGTGCTGAAAGAGAGGGCGGGTTTCCTCCGGAGGAGCCAAGATTGCACTCCTGAGACGCAGCGCTGCCGTGTCCTGTTCCCCGCCCCCCCCCCGCCCGGCCAGTTAAGAGAAACCGTTCCCGTTCGCCATGTCGGTTCGCCATGGTGGAAGCGCCCCGCTTAAAAGGTGGGGCCGCGAGCGCATAGGTTGGGTCAGCCGGGGGCCTGCGTCCGCATACAGGATCGTCTCCGCCAGCTTGCGTTGCACTCCGTTTGCAAGGCATCGCTGCTCCCCAGGTGGTGCATGCTTTTAGGAAGACGCTGCTGGTCTCGTACAAAGCTCAGGAATGCGGAGCAGGGTGCAGGGATCGAGGCGATCGGCTCTGTGGCAGATCTTGGGAGCTGGAGCTCTCTCAATAACGAGGGGCACGGACCTCCGTCACGACACCCAGATGCAGCAAAGGAGGGAGGGGGAAGGAGAGGAGAGCGGCGGAGGGTTGGGTTTGAAAGGGGAAAAAAACTGGGCGCAACGCAAGCCTGCTGACAAGGATGGGGCGACTTCCCTGCCTTTAGCACATGACACAGGGCAGGGCGAGGCGCCGCTTGCTAGCAGGATGTGAGTTTCTTTGAAAGGCTGAAGAGTTTCAGGGGCGCTTTAATGGAGGTGCCTGGCTGTTCAGCTAATGGCAGCCAGCTGCGTTCCCCGTTAATTGCAAAATCGAGGATTTATTTCACCCAACGTCGTCCGCCAGGCGCGCCTTTCCCCCCCTCCCCCTCCCCTCCTCATCCAAAGGCTCGTTTGCAAGCCCCTCTTCTGTGGTATCGATTTTGATCTTCGATCAAGCTCCTAGCACGTGCCCAAAAGCAGGGCCAACGAGAGCGCTTCACTTCCGGCGATCGAAATGAGTGGACGCTTCCTCTCCCCCCCCCTCCACTCCAGCGCCACCACCTTCGCCACACAATCGCCCCGAGGCAAGACGTCGCCTCTTTGCACCGCTTTCGGGATCTGCTCGTCAGCGCGGGCCGCCTTCCCCCTCCCTCCCTCCTCAGCCGAGGCGTCCGCGTCATTCGTTTCGGGCAGACCGGGGCCGGGCGGGAGGCGCGCGCGGAAACCCCGAGGGTGTGGGCTCCACAAAGCGGCGCCCAGGTGACCCGCCGCGCGGGGAGGGGAAACAAAGGAGGCCTTCTGTGCCTATATTTGGAGATGGCTGGCCGCTGCCTCGGAGACCCGCCCTTTCGGGCTCGGGGACGACGCGCACCTACTGCCCCTCCCGCCCAAGGACGGCGGGCGAGGCGAGATCGTTTCGGCTGGTGGATCGCCGGACCTTGATCGCTGATAAGGGAGGGTTCAGAAATGCATTCTTAAGACAAGAGTCACCCATGCCCTGGATTTAGGGTGGCTTCCGCTGCCCAGCTCGCCAGCGATCCCCTTTGGCCTACCCAGAAAGGGAGATTCAGCGCACGTTTTACTCTTTTAAGATCTGCCCTGGGGTTAACGTGGAGGAAGTAGGGATTAAGAGATTCGGCTTCCAGTTTAAGCAAGCATAAGTTTAGTTCGACGGACGAATACGGATTCCTTACTTTGGGTGCAGAATATAAAAATATTTTTTTTAAAGCTCGGATCACTCGTTCAAGGAAATAAGGCTGCGTTATCCACAGCCGCCTCGCTTCTGGAGAAATCTTGGCTGGTATTGGATTTCGTATTATTTAGTGAAGTGCAGCAAGGGGTCTTTGCAAGCAGTTAAAATGTTCCCCAGAGTGTGAAATGATTATTGGATAACATTACTGTATCAAGTGGGCTGTGATCCTGTTTTCTCCTGGAGCCATAAACGTTTATAAGGGTTTCTTTCAGGAAATCATTTATCACAGATCAAGGGGTGAGAACCCCCCTCGCTTTGTCTTCATTTCCTGGGAGGGGTCTAGGTTACAAGCCTGTCTGGTGATTAGATATACAAGTAGTCCTTGACTTACATCCATTCATTTAGTGACTGGTAGCACTGAAAAAAGTGACATGACCACACGACTCTTGCGGCATCTCCATGATCGCATGATCAAAATTGAGACAATTGGCAATTGACTTATATTTATGACAGTTTCAGTGTTCTGGGATTATGTAATCACCTCTGCCCCCTTCTGACAAGCAGAGTCAATGAGAAAGCCAGATTTACTTAACAACTGTGTCACTAATTTAACAACTGCAGTGATTCACTTAATTGTGGCAAGGAAAGTCATAAAATGGTCATAAAATTCACTTAACAACTGTCTACCTTAGCAACTGAAATTTTGAGATCGATTGTAAAACGTCGAGGACTAACTGCACCTTAGTTTTTTGGGAAGTTTAGGATTTGAGGGACTGTCTCCTGACGCTGGTCACATATCTCTTAGCTTTGATATGCCAATACACCTGCTTAGCTGGCTGAGGAATTCTGGGAGTTGAAGTCCACAAGCCTTAATAACATGATGCCAAATAATGTTTGGATACTTTGCAAAACAAATATAAATATAATGAAGAATGGATTAGGACTTGGGGACACTTTTAGAAAATATCATTAGTTGAAAGGCCATTATAGTAGTTATCCTTGATCTATTTTGCAGACCACGTTTTGTGGCCCTGTAATAAATCAGTTTTATGTAGGAAAACAAGACATTTCTGTAGAAGACTACAGAAGATAGGTGGGAAATTTGTTAAAGGAATGTGCAGAGGAAATGGTTATTGCTATACTGCTTGATTTTAAAGGGCCATACAAGTTTCCTACCAGCTACTGCAAGAAAGCATGTGATCTATAAATATAAATTAATAATGTCAGTGGTGAAGGAGAAAGTGAGAGTGAATCGCCTGTTACTGAAACTTCAGTTTTTGGCAGTTCATCTGATGGTGACGTGCAGTTTCCCACAATCCCTGTGCAAAAAGAAAGAAAGCCAACACCCAGATACTGCAGTCCTGCTTTATAGTGGATTTTGAACAAGGAAGGGAAGAAGATAGCTTAGCAAAAAGAAAATCTCTGAAATTTCATCTATTGAGGAACTGATGAGAAAAACCTTTGAATACGGAACACTTAGCAAAGGGGGGGGGGAAATCCAAAACTCATGTTGTCAGTACTTGCATGAGGTTACAAAATCATACCCAGGTTTTTGATCCTACATCAAAGAAGTTGGTTAGGGGAGGAAAGGAAGAGAAAGGAAAAAAGAAAGCTGGTTGAGGTCTCTGTGTGCAGCAATTTGCTTAGCTACAGTGGAGTTGTTTCAATACACAAACTACCTTAGTTTGTTTAGAGAAAAACCAGCTCATTTATCTGCTTGTGCCCTACCCAAGAACCAACACACTGTGATTAAACTGTGAGCAATGCCAGTCTCACACCTTCCACCACGCAATTGCGCTTAGCTTGGTTCTGCTTGTATTGCTCCTCTGCTTATTGGCCCTTCGATATCTCCATATAGGGTTAACCCAAGGGAGGTTAGCTCTTTGATAGGGAAGAATTCCTACAGGGGTAAAGGTGAAGGTAGCAAAAAGGCATATCTGACTGGCTGGCTCTTTATTTTGGCAAGGCTAAGCACATTCTGTATACTCTCAGCATTTTGGTATCAAGGAAGGCAGGAACACGCCGGAAGGGAGGAAGAAGAAGAGATAATAGAAAAGGAGATATCTCTCACATGTCTTCACCGGGATATGACTTGAACCATTGAAATAAGATTTTCGTTTTATTCAGGCCACTATTTTTTTAATTTCTCCTTCCCTTTCCCCTCTCCAAAATCATTTCTCTCAGCCTAACGTTAAAGGTTCCCCCCACACATGCGTGCTAGTCGTGTCTGACTAGGGGTGGTTCTCATCTCCGTTTCTAAGCCGGAGACACAGCGCTGTCCAAAGACGTCCCCATGGTCATGTGGCTAGCATGACTAAATGCTAAAGGAGCACGGAGCGCTGTTACCACTGAAGTGGCTCTTATTTTTCTACTTGCATTTTTACATGCTTTTGAACTGTTAGGTTGACAGAAGCTGGGGCGAGTAAAGGGAGCTCACTCCATTACGTGGCGCTAGGGATTCGAACAGCCGACCTTCTGCGCATCTCTCAGCTCACCTGCCCTTTATTCCTAACCGTGTTTTGCTCAGTTGTTAGGCCCCTAAAATGCCCTGAAGTTCTTCCCTAGTAAGTGGGGATGTGTGGGATTACAGCTTTAAATTAATTCGGGAGGCTGGATTGCAACGATGAGCATACCTCCATGGGACAGTGAGCCTGTTTTTCTCAAAACCTGTTAAGCAGTAGTGGTGGAGAGCCAATTGCGGACGGACAAACAAATGGCAAGCATGTTTTTGGTATCACAGGGTTATGACTTAGGAAATGCCATTGCAAAACATTAACTGAATCATAACCTTTATTGTGGCTACTACACGAATTAATGAGTGCATCTCAATATTTCCAAAATCTCCAGATGAAGTACAATATAACTGCCAGGTCAGTAAAAATTGTCACTGGATGAAGTCCTGATTAAGTTTGTTGAACTTCTGGGGGTCATGACAGAAATCCTATTGCTTCAAGTGGAGATAGGTAATTCTAGCCCTTCGGACATACTTGATAGAGAAGCAGGATGGAGCAGGAATAGACCCTGTCAGGTGTATCACCTGCAGGTGACTTTCCCTGTCTTGGAGGGTGAGTCAAACCCATGGAGAACTTGTAACTTGTCACAGCCAGTGGTAGGCCCTCCGGTGCAGGCAACCCTCGACTTACAGCCATACGTTCAATGACTGCAGTTACAAACGGCATTGAAAAAAGTGACTTAAGACTGTTTTTCACACAACCATGGCAGCATCCCCATAGTCATGTGACCAGAATCCGTGTGCTTGGCAACTCGTTCATATTTATGATGGTTGCAGAGTTCCGGGATCATGTGATCCCCTTTTGCGACCTTCTGACAAGAAGCAAGTGGGGAAGCCGGTTTCACTTGACAACTGTATGGCTAACTTAACAATTGCAGTCATTCACTTAACAACTGGCAATAAAGGTTGTAAAATGGGGGAAACTCGCTTAGCAGCTGCCTCCCTGAACAACAGAAATGTTGGCCTCAGTTCTGGTCGTGCGTGGAGGACTACCTGTAGAATGTTCCAGGAAAAGGATCAACTGGATCGAGAGCAGTTTCTGTTATCAGAGGGATCTCCTGCTCCTCAGCTCCTCTAAGCCTATGTAGAGTTGGCACAACTGACTCCGTGCTGAATCAAGAGAGGTTGAAGTAAGGAATTGTATGTATAAAAAGTGATAACCTCATTTCCAACATGTACTCATCCTGATTGCCAATAGCATCTGATGGATTTCAGAAGCGATATTTCACTTATTGCAATTGCATAAGTAATTTCTCTTCTGTGGGGAAGTCATTTCACTTATGCAACCCACCTTGATGTCAGAATTGCGTTTAAGCGCAATTTAGTCTTCTTTGATCCTTCCGCATCAAAGTCGTTTATTTTCATTAAATTTCTATTTTAAAAAAAAACCCTCGGTTTTCAAATGTTATTATCCTTAGCAATTAAAATTGCCTTTTCCTCTCTAGTCGACAGATTTTCTATTTTCCTAGGCATGTTTTTGGATTTTGCCGTTGATGTTTGCAAGTGCAGAATTTGTGTTTTAGGGAAACTGAATCCTAGAAACAGGAAGGTCAGGCTATGCTTTACATCAAAAATCAAGAAGTAGGGGCATTTCTCAAATATTGCAGGGCTTCCCAACCCCCTGGTCTGTGGACCAGCACTGGTCCGTGGCATGTCAGAAACTGGTCCATGCAAACAAATCAAGCCCCATTTGCGGGATGCAGGCAGCATGCAAAACCACGCCCCCTCCGGTCCGTGGAAAAATCTTTCTCCATGGAATTGGTCCCTGGTGCCCAAGAGGTTGAGGGCCACTGCTCTATTGCTTTGCAACATTATTCCAAGGAGAGGATGGATCACTACCTTTCTCCTTACAGAATGAACTGGATTGAAATACAGCAGCTGGGCAGATTCCTTAGGTAGCAGCAATTTTGTGGTTCTGTAAGTCCCTCTCCTTGCTTTTACGCCTGGTATCTGCATTTTAGCCGGAAAGCAGGAGCACCACCACCCCTCTCTCTCATTGCTCAGGCAGAGGTCATTTGATTGTGTAATCCTTCCCATTCTTGATGTGGAAACATGAATCAGAGAAGCATGTTTTGCACTTGCTCTGCCAGCTGTGCCAGTTCCTCCGAGTTCCCAACCATGCTAGCTGCTTCTGTTTGGAGAAATGTCTCCTCTATTTATCCCCTTGGATGCATGTTCTAAGTAACATGTAACTTCTTGCCTGGTCATCTAAATTCTTAGGGTTTTATAAGAGGGCGGGCCTATTGATTAAACAAATGCAAATTTGCTGAGATCAGGGAAAACCACTTTGAATCCAGGAAAAGCTGTGAGAGCCATGCCTCTGCAAATTCAGGAAGTAAGGTTGGGGATGCAAATAGCCAAGAATAATCAGAAGATGATCTGTACTATTTACTATTTTGCCTACTGTGGATAGTATGGTGAGGTGTCAAGTGATCCTCACAATTAGTACACTGTTGTGTGGGTGAATCTTATTTCTGAGGAAGGTGTTTCATGACATGATGAAATGGGTTCTGTGATACGATGATTGTACTTTATAACATGACATGATGAATTGTGATTGTATTCATGATTAAGATCGCAGTTTGTCGATGGCAGCTTATATGTACATGACAAGATGAATGTACTTTATGGTTATGAATGTATCTTATGATTGTAATCACAGTTTGTTTATTGTATGTATGTAGGTATAGAGCATGTACATTGGAGACAGATTCCTTGTGTGGCCAGACACACTTGGCCAATAAATCCTGATTCTGATTATAGCAGAATAAGAGAATTGGAGGGGACTTTGAAGGTCTTCTAGTCCAACCTACTTTTCAGACAGGAAATCCTATACCATTTCAGACAAATGGTTGTCCAATCTCTTTCAGTGTTGGAGCATTCACAACTTCTGGAGGCAAGTCGTTCCACTGATTAATTGTTTTCAGTCAGGAAATTCCTCCTTACTTCTAGGTTTCTTCACTCCTTGATGAGTTTCCATCCGTTTCCATTGCTTCTTGTCCTGCCTTCAAGTGCTTTTGAGCTGATTATGGTGATTTTATTGTGGATTATGCTTTATACTAAATTTATCCATCAGGGATTGCATGACCTTTGTAGATGCCATATGCAAAATAAAATAGACAAAATCTCTCTCTCATTTAAAGTCATCGTGGGAATGACCTATTGATTTTTTTTTTAGCACCCATACCTCTGTCACATGAGATGCAACACATGGAACACTTCAGCTTATAAGATGAATGGACAGTGTTGACACATGAAGAATGCAAATGCAGCAAGGACAGCTTCTCTGAGTATCAACAGTAGGAAACAGGCTTATTTTTACAGTCAAGATTTGAATGCAAAAGTAGACAAAATGTCTAAACTTGCATCTTAACAAGCAACCCGATTCTTCCTTCCAGTTTTTATCCACAGCCTTCAGGCCTTTGCGACTGGCAAACAGAACCGGTTAGTTCTTCTGAGCCAGTCCATAGTTGAGATAAATACATTGGAGTTAATGCTTTGTAAAGCTGTAGTACAAAGGAAGGTGGCAAAATATTCAATCTAGTGTGGAGACTATTGGCAAAACAAATAGGCAGAAAGCTAGTGAACCACAACTGTACGGAGCACTGTAGCTGAAAATATAACTTTGATTTCAATTTTCATATTTGTCAGCTGTAATTAGGTTGAAGAAATGTGGCGAGGTGTTTTTATTTGTTTTTCTTTCTCAGTTATAAAGTACTAATAAATAGGTGCCTTTATTGTATGGTTAATGGAATTGCTTCCCTCTCTGCTTTTTTTTTCTCTTCCTATCGAGTAGTGTAGAAAAAAAATACCATTAAAAGGAAAAGTCATATTGTATTAGGGCATTTCAATGCACAGTGACTTGGCAGTTGCAATAATAGCCATCTTTGGCAATGGCAACCTGGTACTTCATCCTTCATGTACTCATGGAAAAGGCATGCTAGACTGTAGGTATCCTTGGGACTTTGACTTGGAGACTTCCGTTCGTCCATCTGCTCCTTGCAATCTAATTTTCATTTGTTGAATAGGGATGAAAGAACTAAAGGGGAATTGAGGGAACATGAATAAGGATTAAAGCCAGGTTGGTATAGTGGGTAAGGTACTGAGCTAGAAATGGGGAGCCTGTGAGTTCTAGTCCCATTTTAGGCATGAAAACTGATTGGGTGAGTTTGGGCCAATCACCAGGAGGCTGTGAGTTCTAGTCCCGCCTTAGGCATGAATTCTGGCTGGCTGATTTTGGGCCAACTGCCATGAGACTGTAAGCTCTACTCCTGTCGTAGGGATGAAAGCTGACTGGATGACTCTGGAACAATCATGAGGAGGCTGTGAGTTCTAGTCTCATCCTAGGTATGGAAGCCAGATGGGTGATCTTCGACCAGTCACTGCCTCTCAGCCCAGCTCACCTTAAAAGATGGTGTCTGTGGTTGTGGGTGGAGAAAGTAAAAGGAAGACAGTTATGTGCGTCATTTTGAGCGGCACGAAATAAATCGGAGCGATGCATCTAATAGGTAATGTTTCTTCCAGCACATCTGTGTTCTTATCCACAAAGGAGAGCTCCATCATTTACTGCTCATTGAGTCATCCTGTGCCAACTTACTTATGGCACAAACCAGATCTTATTCCAAAACAACATTTGAGGTAGAAAGAGAAAGAGAGAAGGGGAGAGGAAAAGGGGCATTAAATTTAAATATGATCCATAGGGCAATTAGCAGGAGTGATTAGTTTTTTTTTAAAAATAAAGTTATATTATTTTCCAGCTACTTCAGCCTATTAAACTCATAAAAGGGATAGTGAAATGAGATATGTAAATGGGCAACACAAGCTGATTAATCCTGGAATGTACAATCCCATTAATAAACCAGCTATTTTTTCCTTAAGATAGCTGCTTTACGGCACAGATGGGGCCCCAGGAATTGATGCATTCACTGTAATTGTATTGCATCTAATAGGAGGAGAAGAAAATGTACTGGAGAAGTGAGTCTTCTCATCCTTATTTTGCAATCAACTGAAATAATGATGTGCTGTGGTAAAAACTTGGCGATGCAGTGACAGGAGGAAGAAAACAAATCTGAATATGGCAATTGTATCTCTTTTCCTATATTCCACGTAGAAAATCAGGCCAGGTTTACTCAGTATTAGACATCTCAGATGAACAAGCCAGGTTGCGCTGTGGTATGTGTGTGTAGTCCAGTGACTCTAGGACAGCGGTGTCAAACTCAGTTTCATTAAGGGCCACTGCTATTGCTGCTGTGACCACTGTGGGCTGCCTCCCCCCATGGAGACCAGCCCCCGTGTCCCACACTAGCCTGCAGCTGCTCCTGACCCCTTCATGCCCCTGCGATTGCGGCTGACCGCCCCCCACCCACGATCACCACGGACTCCCCCACGGCCTGCCTGTGCCCACAGCTGCCTTCATGCTACCTTTATGTCACTGCTGAGCGAGTGCAGTGCAGGTGGGATGGGGTTGAGTATGTCTTATTGGATGCACTCGGTCCATATCCAGCTGGCCATTGCTGCCGGGGCGAATGAGCTCCAGCCCCCACGCACGTGGCTGTTGCTTCCTATGCGCGCACCCAGGGGGCATGCTCAGTCTAGCTGAGATGGGCTGGAGCTGTGGGCCTTGTATTTGACCCCTATGGTCTAGGAGAACTCACCGCAACCAACTCGTCCCGGTCGATTCACTACATCTGACTCACAACAGCCAACTTGGTACAGCCAACTCGCCATGGTCAACTTACGGTAGTACAGTGCTGTGAACCTTTTACAGACTGAGTGTCCAAACTGCAACCTGAAAGCCACTTATTTATCGCAAAGTGCCACACTTGAACCCTGGGCCCATTGGTGACCCCCTGTGCCTGTTGGTGACTGTCCACATCCTCCATGCCCATCAGTGATTCCCCTGCATTGCTTCACACCTGCTGGCATCGCCCGTGCTCGTTAGCACATCCCCACATCCTCCACGATCATCAGCACCTCCTGTGCCCTTCCTGGCAGCCTCCCCCAGCTTCTGCGGCCTGCTGTGAGCTATGCTCCCCTCCAGCCTAGCTCCTCTCCTCTCTCACCTTCACCACAGACTCCACACCACATTTGAGCCACCCGCCTTACCGCAGACAGGGGAGGGAGAAAGCGCTCCCATTGGACCGGTGGGCAGAGGGGCCTGTGATGTCACAAATGTCCTCAGGCATGTGTGGAGAGGGGAAGGGGAGCTTCACATCCCTCTGACTTTTTAGTAAAGAAATCTGGGGCGATAGTGTGCGGGCCTTGAGTGCCGCCTCTGGCACGCATGCCATAGGTTCGCCACCACTGCTGTAGGACAACTTTTTACTAAGGAGCCAGGATGGTGCAGTGGTTAAAAGCAGCACTGCAGGCTATTTCTGCTGACTGCCATCTGCCATGAGCCATC
>JANHFO010002324.1:352054-369438 GCA_032468095.1 Pareas carinatus | reverse complement strand
CTTCCAACTATTCTATTCTATTCTATTCTATTCTATTCTATTCTATTCTATTCTATTCTATTCTATTCTATTCTATTAATAAAGGCAAGATATAAATAAGCAAACGCTCATCCAACAGTTCCTCTTGGATCCAAGGACGCCTACCACAGGATCTGACCTTGAGTCTGGTTGTGATCTACATTTTTATTAATGACTTGGTTGAAGGAGTAAAGAAATAACAATCAGATTTCGAGCTGACATAAAATTGGGTTGAATAGAAGACAGAATTATTCAAAATCCCTTCACACAGTTAAAATTATTGGGTGCAAATATCAGGATTAAATTCAGCGGAAGAAACTCTGCAATTCTCCATGGAGGAATTCTCCCTCGTAGAGACTAAGGATAGGGACGCCTCACTTAGTAGTCTATGTGAAAAGGATCTGGAACTAGTTGATCGGAAGCCGAACGTGAGTCTACAGAGTGTATATAGTGTGTAATCAAGGATAATGTGCAATTAACAATGGGGCTGTGTTTAATCAAGAATGATTTGTAATTGGCATCAATGGGACTGAATGTAATTAAGGATTATGTGTGACAAGAGAATATTTACATGTCCAAGACAGGGGAGAGAAGGCAGGAAGCAGACTGAGAAGTGGGTAAGAATAAGAAGCTGAGTGGAAAGGGGGTCTTGAGGCCCCGGGGCCAAAAATACCCTCCGGCTCCACCAAGCAGGCAATGGATATTTAAGCCCTATCACAAAAGACTTGGGTGGTCCTGTTCCTGTTGTTTAACCTGTAAAGTATAAAAAATTCAGTCTCTGAAAATGGGTTTATGACTTGCTCTACAAGTAATCCTCAACTTATTACCACAATGGAGACAAGCATTTCTGTTGTTTAGCAAGGTAAGTGAGCCACGCCCAGCTTTACAATCTTTTTTTAGCCACAGTTCTTAAGTAAATCATGGCAGTTGTTACGTGAAGTCTACTTCCTGGTTGACTTGGCGTGTCGGAAATGGATGGGGAAGGTTGCAGATGGCGATTCCTCGACTCGGGTGGCGGGGTAGAAATACTACAGCTGCCGTAAACGCCTGTCGGTTGCCAAGCACCCAAATTTTGATCACACGATTGTGGGGATGCTGCAACAGTTGCAAGTAAGAGGACCGGTTGTGAGTCGTTTCTTTCAGTGCCGTTGTAACTTGGAATACTAATGGTCAGTATCCAAATGGTTGTAAGTTGAGGACAACTTGGTTTCACTTCTGCTGGATCCCAGTTCCTGTATTGGAATATGAAAAAAAAATAGTCTATAAAGTTAAGGTAGGATTTAATAACGCTGGTATTCTTTTCCCTTTACGTCTCTGGTAGGATTAAAATTTCAGATAAGATGGGGAAATCCAGGAAAGATGTCACAGACAATAAGAAACGGGAATTCTCAGAGGAGGCTTCTGTTCTTTTGTCTTGCTGTTTTTCTATCTCTTTGAACCACGAGATCAGACCAAACCGATTTTGCATCTTAAATCAAATGGCAGCATTTGAAAAAGAAAGACTCATGTTAAGATGGCGACGTACCTGTGGGGTAGAGAACACGGTAGATCCTCTTTGCATTTTTGATATGAATGAAGTTTGTTTAATGAAGGATGGTTCGAAACTATAGTATAAGAGTTCTTTCAATCGAAATTATTTGCAATGACAAGAAATGTTAGGATGCGATTCTAAAACTGTGGAGTTTCTTTGAAGGGATGGATGGCCTTTGAAATTTGTGATTATTTTATAATCCAGTAGACTTACAGGTTTTGCTCCAGTAGGTGGCAATAAAAGGACTTATGGTGATCGTGCTTCGCAAATGGTGATCGTGCTTCGCAAGGGAAATCAAGAGGAAGAGGATGCTAGAGATGGATGAAACTCTCAGAGTTGCTGCTCAGAGGCAGGGAACGTCTGATTTGTAACAGGAATTTGTTGACAGAGTTCAAAAGAAGGGAAAGAGAAGAGGGACTGAGTCAAATGAAAAATATTCTCCCACTGCCTTAATGTTTTTAGAAAAGTCATAGAATTGCTGCACCTGACATATTCTTGATGTACTGTATTACATCGATTATAAGAGGTTTTTTTGTATTTTGGTGTCTCTGTATTCATGGTGTGTCTTATATTCGATGGCATCTTACCAGGGCAAAAGGTATGCTTGCTATTTAAAATGTCCTCAAAAAGAATTCACTTCGATACTGCTGTGGGGGGAAGGGAGTAGATGGAAGAAACCCAGAGGGGTCTCTTCCTGGAGGGGTCTTCTTCCAAGCTGGGATGGACAGCTGGGGAGTGGCGCATGCTTGACAGCTGGGGTGGCGGCATCAGCTGTTCGGCGGCAGTGCGTGGACCAGCTGAGAGGGGAAAGGAAAGCACATTCAACTGAGAGGCTTTCCTTTCCTCCTTTCAGCTGGTCCGCACACAGCTGCTGAACAGCTGACACGCGCACCGCCCTAGCTATCTTCCCTGCTCAGTGCCCCAGCTGTCTGCCCCAGCGTAGGAGAAGACCCCACACTCCGAGAGGAAACCTCCTCTAAGTCTCTTCTATCTCCTCCCCTGCTACACCGCACTTAAACGAAAACCTATTTCTATTTCTAACTTAGAAAAATAAGGGTGCGTCTTATAATCTGGTGGTGTCTTATAATCGATGTAATACAGTAATTAAAGTTTTTGTGAAATGCTGAAACTCAGCACCAGGCAGAGCTGTGGTACTGAGTAGCCTTTCCAGAGAGTAAAAAAAAAAACCCTTCAAAGTCTTGTAGCAAATGCTGCGTATATTTACTAGGACTGCAAGAGGCTTTAATTCTGAGATTCAATTTGAAACCAATTTGGTTGGAGTTCCAAATTGAATCTATTCCCCTAATTGAATTGGAAGTTGAATTGAAGGCCTTTATTAAAGGAGGTGGCCTCAATCTGAGTCAGTGATTTGGAAGGGTTTACTCAACGTTTGTCAGTTCCCTGAATCAAAGAATCAAATTAAATGCCTCGGTTTTCCTAATTGATTTGAATGGTTAAATTGGATTAGATTGATGATGAACAATCAACAGCTGGATTCAGATTGGAGCAAATTCATGCCTTCCATATTGAATTACAGATTAGGACTTCCTCCCAAGCTGCTTTTTCCTAAACACTTAAGCATTAAGTGAATAATTTGGGGTTCAGCTTTTTCAGTGCATCAGGAGTATCTTATATATCGTAATTATTAGGTTTAATAATCCTTTTGTGGACTCCTTCCCCTGTCTATCTTCCAACCAACTATTCTCTGCCCAGCAATTCAGGAGAGGGAGTTTCAGGAGGACAGATGATGTTAAGAGGAGAAAATATTTCAGGAATGTCACAAAATATGTACACATTTCTGGGTCAAAGCCCAAACCTTCTGGATGTCTACCTAGTTGCATTTTTTTTCTTCAGCAGCTTCATCTGTTACATCTTAAAATGAAGCAGCCACAAGACTTGTCACCTCACAAATTAGTCCAGATAAGAAGTGCACCCAGAAGCACTGACTCTATTGTAAAGCTACATGGACAGGATCTTAAGGTACATTCCAACACCCGTCTGTCTCACTCTTTTCCAACAGTTGGTAAATGACAACAAGGTCCCATCTTGTTGCTAGCTGCTGATGAGTTAGCCTGGAATTTCGGCCTCCCGTTCTTTTAGAGCTGTGTGATGGGGCTCCACAACCAGCCCATCACACAGCCCCATTCCAAGGACTCATCAAGAGCAGGGTGTATGTGTGTGAGGGGGGGGAATAGCAAGATTTACACTGACCCCATTTCCTCCTGATTCCTTGTGGGTAATTATGTCGTCTCTTTGCATCTTTTTCACCACCACATGGTGGAAATTAGAGGAGAGGATCTCATTTCTCTCTACTTCTGGATCTTCTTCTCTGCTGTTCTCTTGTGAGTGAAATGGATCTCTGGGTTTAAGAGATAAAAAGAACTTTTCTCTTCCTCTCTCTTGCTTTATTTTTTTCCTCTTCAATGTGTAGTTTAGAGTTAAATCATAGCATGTGTTAGCACCTTTGGATTGAGAACCAATATTAGGCACAAGCAGATTCCTTGATTACAAGGATGGTGCGTAACGGAAAAGCCCCAGAGCTAGGAAGTAGCGATGGAAACCAGTATCACACAGGCACAGGCTATAGTAGGTATAAAAGTCTTTATATACAGAAAGTTTAAACACAGTCCAATCTCCTAGGTCAACAGTCCAGTTATCATACACAGTCAAGCAATCCTTTTTACTAACCAAGTTAGCAAGTAGTCTTCAATAGCAATTTCACCAACAAAGTTGGTCAGCAATCAACAGCAATACACAGGATCAAAACAGGGTCCTAGATCATCAAAAGTGAGAGTAGAGAGAGTGACTGCTCTCAAGTCTCATGCTTTTATATTTAACACCCTGGTTTAAAGCAATTAGCCTAATTCAGCCTGACTCAGCTGGTCAGTCATTTTGTAAACCAATCAGTTGAGTTTTTAAAGGAACCATAACCCATATAACCCTAACATGGAGCACCCATGACTTCTGAAGGTAAGCCATTCCACTGGTTGGTTGTTTTCACTATTGGGAAATGTTTCCCTAGTTCTAGTTCTTGCTTCTCTCCTTGATTAGTTTCCATCCATTGTTTTTTGCCTTGCCTTCTGGTGCTTTGAAAAAAAATAGTTATTTAATAGAATATATAAAGTAGAGTAGAGGATTAGTGAGACAGGTTTGCTCTCCATGGGAACAACTTCCAACCCAATGAGTTAAGGTAGGGTAAAGCTCAATATTAATGCATCTAAACCTTCAGGAAATGGTTGCAATAGAGCATGATAAACCTCTGTAAATACTAGCATTTGGGCAATACAATCCAAGGTACAATTTTTACAAATGTATCAAGATTCCATAAATCTCCCTCCCACATTGTGGAGTGTTATAGGTGTACTGTCTGTCGGATTTATATGTGTAATAAATGTCTAATAGGACAAAAAAAAACAATCTTTAGAAGGAATGAATAGTTTTTCATTTCTGATTCTCCTTTCAATCAGTGCGGTTCCTTTCTGCTTTGGTTTCCTCAGATCCACCAGCACTATGTTTGATCTTGAATGGCGTGGTTGCCGTGTTGCCCTTAAAGCTAACAATGGCAAATACATCTGCACCAAGAAGAATGGGCAATTGGCTGCTGTCAGTGACAGAGTGGGTGAGTCTTATCTCTGGATCCTGAAGGTGAAATTCCCTGTGGACTTTATTTCAGAAGCTTAGTTCTTCTAGATAAAAAATATAGGAAACTACTGTGAGAAATCTGTCATCCTTTGGATAATGAAGGACCACAACATCTCTGACAATTGCCATGCTAACTGAACTGCTGATGAATTTTAGTAGAGTGGTGGGTTAATCAAATTCATTCCTTTACTACTGCTTTCATATTAAAAATGGCTTTGAAAGATGAATAATCAAACTAAATCCAGAAATCGAATATTTAACACAATTGCATGCCTTGTGGAATTTACAACATGGAATGGAATAAATTTAGATGAGTCTAGCAATAAAATCTGGAACCCTCCAAATATGTTTGGATTATACTCTCATTATTTTCCCTCTGCCTCATCTCCTGCAAACAATAAGCTTTGGGGCTTATAAAAATCAAGAGGGTATCAGATTGGAGAGCGATGGAACAGATCTTGAAAAGTCTTTATGTGTAATGCTGGAGAGCTAGATAGGAAATTGATAAAAATTGAAGTTTCCAAGGAAGTTGGAAGAAACCCACTCTGTTTTTAGAGATGTTGACTGGGTTCAGCAACATGTTAAGCATTATATTATATGCTTGTTTTGAGTTAAACATGTTATGTGAACCTGGCTCATAGTGGCATCATCAACCAAGCATGGTTAAGCATCATAGGCTTAGCAATTATGGGAACCTTATAATTGAATTGGTAGACCCTGACCAGCCAGTTTTGAACCCATAGTTAGCAAAGCAGATGTTCAGAACAGTTACTAAGGTAACTGTAAGGTAAGCTAGAAGGGACTTTTCTGCTCAATACAGGCTGAGAAGAGGACATTGTGGTAGTCATAAGCTGACTCTAGAACACTCTTGAAGTCTTTTATTGGTAAATAGTTATACATCCTGTATGTGAAAACAATTTTAGCTAACAAGAGAATACTAAAACAAGGCTTATTCAGTCTCAAAATTAAGGGCCTATTATATTTGGATTGCCAAGCATGGGAAGAAACATGATTCTTCAACATTTCTAGAACTTTGGCAGATGCAGGGAACTTACAGAAATAGGGCCACAAAACAAGCCCCAACTTCATAGCCCCAACTACTTAAAATCTTCCATTCCGTTTGCCAGATATCCACATGAGCAAGTTCTTAGTTTGCCAAATGTCCACATGAGCAAGTTCTTAGAAATAGGCATTTCTAAGGTAGCAGCCTTATATTCATTTGTGTAAAATGTCCCATTTAGATTCATGGTTATGGTGGTCTCATTAACCTCAGAATGCACTGAGTTACAGTTGTTGCCACAGGGAAAGATGAAGAATTTGTTCTCAAGCTGATCAACCGACCCATTCTAGTTCTTCGTGGGCCTCATGGCTTTGTTTGTTACCATCGCAACTCCAATTTGTTGGATGCCAACCGTTCCATCTATGATGTCTTCCACCTCAATTTCAGTGATGGTGCTTACCAGATCAAAGGTAATTAATTAGCTGTCTGCAAACTGGGTGGTTGGAAGAGAGAAGGAATTAATTTGGATCACATATCAGAGGAATGCTACGCACAAAACATAGTGGGCCACTTCCTGCATGTGAGTGTAAACTGGTATAATCAAAAGTTGCTTAGTGTTAATGCTTTAAAATTCCCATATGCAATCACATGCAAACATGTTCATTTTGTTGACTACAATTCATTCCTATCCTATATAATAGTAGTTAATTAAAGAAGGAAGGATTGGTTCCTTTGATTCCAAGATTTGTACAAGCGGAGTAACAGATTTAAGAAAAAGGCCTAATGAAAACTGAATATAATCCACAGTAAAAGTCTTGTTGTTGTAGCTCAGTCGCTAAGTCATTTCCAACTCTTTCCGACCCCATGCACCATAGCCTGCCAGGCCTCTCTGTCCCTTACAGCCTCCCGCAGTCTGCCAAACCTCATGCCTGTTGCATCGGTGGCACCATCAGCCATCTGATTCTCTGCCATCGTCCCCTTTTCCTTTGGCCTCCCATTTTTCCCAGCATCACGGCCTTTTCCAATGAGTTCTCTGTTCTCATTAGGTGGCCAAAATATCTGAGTCTCAGCTTTATCATTTGTCCTTCTAACAGTCAAAGTCTACTGGCTGTTTAAGAAAAAAAATTAAAATTGGAAGGGAAACAGTTATAATGGGAAGTTTAAGAGCATCACAGAATTAATAATAATAATATAATACAATCTTATATAGAATCTTTACAACCCATCAGCTAATTTCACACAATAGATTAAACTGGTGAACGTTATCCAAGTCAAAAGGGAGCCTCACATCTGACTTGCCGTATGGAGCTACCTCTGGGGTTATCATAGCTGGCTTCTGTGCTGCTGTTGGTAGACATGAAATAGATTTTGAATATGTCCCCCTCGCTCCAACTGCTCCATTATTCCCACCCTCTACTCCATACATGAAAAAGAAGATATCGATTTGCAAAAGTACCCCAAACTGCACATGTTCATTTTTTCCTTTCTGGATGCTTATTGGGAAATAATTTTAGTGATAGGAATCGAATGTCCCCGTATTGGGGAAGATTGCGACCAAGTGAGACTGTTTTGCATGCTCTGTCTTCCAGGCACCACCTAGGATGGGCAACTCCTTGTTCTCTTATCTCGTTCCTCTACCTTAACCAGCTATGGGCAGCTGTTCAACCAGAAGACATTTAAACAGAGGACTGACCTTGGCAAAGGAGGCATATGCCAGTGCTTTAATTAGGGAGCCTGGGGTTTCACTGTTATTTTTAATGCGGCTTTTGTTTTCACTTCTCCTAACGTGCCCTTGCATATGGTGGAAACATCTGCACTCTAATTATCTGTACTGTGATCGTGAATGCGTTGCTTGTTGAATAAGAGAACTGGACAAATGCTGTCTCTTTAGAGTTCCCCCACTCTGAAGAACCCTCATAATCATCTCATCACCCTAGCACAAGTACTCCTTTTCATATTTCAGTCATCACTACAAAGTTTGAACAGGGTGGTCCATTATGGTTTCTGACTTGTATGTGTTTTCCCTGTAAGAAAAATCATCAGGGAAACATCCAAGCCAGTGTTTAGGATTAAAATAAGACCAAGTGGCTCCATTGTATGCACCCTCCAGTGACTTGTGTCTCTTTGGTGCTCCTAGGCCTGAATGACAGGTTCTGGTACGTGGCTAGCAATGGCACCGTGTGCAGTGACGGCGAGACGCCTGAGGACTTCTTCTTCGAGTTCCGCGAGTGCAGCCGAATGGCCATTAAAGGGAAGAATGGCAAATATCTACGAGGAGACCCAGCTGGAACCCTGCGGGCTGATGCCGATACCCTCAACTGTGCAACATTCTGGGAGTACTGAGCCCCTCCCACAGGGCTTGAGATGCTCCAGGGCCCAGCCTGGACAGTGAGTGGCATGGGAGGGGAAGGTGAGTTCTGGCACCTGGACTCAAGGGGCCTTACACTTCCATACCCTGGAAGGAAAAAGATGGATCAGGCTAGAAGAACCTCTTCACCTAGGAATTTTTTTTTTGGTCTTCCTTGCCTAAGTTTAGAAGTGACACACTAGTAAGGCTCCTAGGAGGAGATGACTCTGCTGTGTCAGACTAAGTTAGAGAGGTTGCATTTCCCTTCCAGTTTCCCTAGGGCATCCTTGGTTGTTTTTCTTTTCCTCCAAAGCTGTCATACCTTACAAGGCATCTGATGTAGGTATGTCAACATTCCAGAAAATGTGGGTATGCAAAACAGGAGATAGAACAGTTTCAGGATTCACTGCAAATGTGGAAAGTCAGCTCCTTCTAGCTGGATGCAATAACTGAAGACACGGGTTAGGTGTACTCCTAATTTCGAACATAATGAAGGCTTATGTAGTTATTTGGCTCTTAAAATCTGGTCCTTTATAGCTAGATAGCAATAGGCCCAGGGCATTCCATATACTCTGCTCTTGCCAGTTTTCAGCCAAGGCCTGCAGTTTGTTTAACGTACCCTCTATTTCCAAGATTACTTTTGTTTCTAGGAGCAGCTCTTTTGAATCAAGCCCTTCCCACATTTAATATCCTGATTCAGATGTTGTAGCCCAAAGGTGGAAGGTTAGTGGTGTATGGCTGATGTTCTTTCAGCTCAAACATCACAGGGTGGTGTTGTGAGAAAAAACGGAGAAAGAACACACTATGTAAACTGCCTTGAGCTGCCGTTACAAACATTGGGATATAAATCTGATGAAATAAAGGCAATAAATGCATAAAGCGTAATATATCTTCTACTCTAGATGCTGGAGACATAGCTTAGAAGCTAATGCACTCAGAAATGCCTGGCAGGAGGAGGAGGAGGTGCCCCAGCTGTTGTGAGCTGTTTAATAAAGCAAAATACTGGAGTAAGACAAAAAGGAGAGTAAATTGAATTTTGGATGGGCTTGCAAAATATCAACCAAAATTTAAAGAGAGGGAAATTAGGGAGGGATGAGCTTTTTATACGAAGAATGAGGAGGGGGCTAGGGCAGTGGTCCCCAACCTTTTGGACATTAGGGACCGATTGCATGGGGAAAGATTTTTCTGCGGACTGGAGGGGGTGTGGTTTTGTGCACTGTCTGTATCCTGTGAATTGGAGTTTGTTTTGTTTGCGCAGCCCGGTTGCTGCCATGCTGTGGCCTGGTGCCAGTCCACAGACCAGGGATTGGGCTAGGGAATTCTTGCCTGAGATTAATTTTACAGTCAAGAGTTTCCCTTCAGGAAATTTTCACAATGCCCAGGGCTGTCCAGTTATTGAAGCAGCCTCTCTTCTACTCCGCTCTCCGTCCATATCCGACATCCCTTCCGCAAATAACCTGAAAAGGAAGGATGTTGGCTCAATGGCGTTTCCTGTCCCAACAGCTGTCATGCAACACCATTGTCTGTGAGATCTCTACAGACATGGCTCCCTTAGTTTCTCCTACCTAATTGAATTGGCCTTCTTCCTCGGCATTGGAAAAAGCAAAGGCCTTTAGGAGGAGAACAGAGGCTGAGCGAGCTTTGGCTGGAAGTTTTGTTATTGTTTCGGAATTCACAGCATTCGGCCATTTTTTTTGCACTCCCTTTCTCTAACTTTACTCTTAAAATAGTGCACAGCAAATGTAAAGCAACACTATTGATATACACTGAAGGCAAAACAGAAATCTTCTAGTGGAAGCAGCCTTTCTATTTCTCCTGCTCCAACCTTCCATCTTCTTCCTCGCTTCTCTTCACTGGAAACGGAGGGACGCCCACTAGCCAAAGGCAACAAACAGGCAGCAGTGGGGATACTAGATTAATGAGTATTTCAAGTTTGTTTTTTTATTTTGTTGTCCAAAAGGTTTATTGCATGGGCATACCTGCATCTGAAAACGAAACTAGTATTTACTTCTTCAACTTCAGAGTCATTAAAAACACATCTGCTCAAAACCAGAAAAAATTAAACTGCAATAAAGATGAAGTAAACTACGGCGGTTTGCAAAAAGATGCAGACCCATAAAAACAGAATGGTTAATTCAGTCTCATGTAGACTTGTACTGTATTTATACTGTGGACAGAAGATGAGAGGGCGGTTGAAGAGGCTGGCTACAGATTTTAAAAATAAAAAAATATAGGTAGTGCTCACTTAACAACCCTAATTAGAGCTGGCAACTCTGCCATAAAGTGAAGCAGTTGCTAAGTGGAAAGTCAGATAACCATGGCTGCGTTTTCTGGTTGGAAAGAGACAAGACTACATGGTTTTACACACCTTCAACTGTCGATTGCCTCCTAATCACTCCCCTGGCCTCCAGTGGCTGATTACTGTTTTGTACTCATAGAAAGCAATGTGATTGCGGCACAGTTCGAGGCAGGGAGTCACAGATACACTGTGCAAACAGCTTATAGTACTCTCTTGATATCTCTCTGCTTTGTGAGGGGAATGCGGAGAAAAAGAAACAAGTGATTTCTTTTGTAGGCGATCTCTCCTTTGCCTGAACTTTTCCTGCTGCCAGCACATTCACATTGCTTTCAATGTGTAGAAGAATGAAAAGCTTACTCTCTTGAAATCTCTCCAATCTCTCTGCTCTGCAGGTGAGAAAAGGGTCAAAGGAGAGAGACCCTACAGAAATCACTTGTATTAGTTCCCCTCTCTCCTCACAAGAGAGATTGGAGAGAAAGAGATTTCAAGAGAGTACTGTTAAACTGTTTGCGTAGTATATTTGTGGCTCCCAGCCCCAGACTTGCCAGTGTACGGAAGTTCAAACAGCTTATTCTCTTGCAATCCCTTCCTCTCCGATATCTCTGTTTTACAAAGGGGAATAAAAGAAAGAAAAAAGCATAGGTCACGCACAGGACTGTGCATACTGCCTGTAATGGCAATATTGTGAGTGAGAGACACTGAAGGTTGTAAATTTGTTATAAAATTATTTTTTCAGCTGGTATCTTGTTAGTTCCATGGTAACTTCCAAGGGTCATAGAATGAGTGGGCAATAAGCAAGGACTATCTGTACAATTCCTGGGAGTTCCTTGTTTCTAGTTCAAAGGCTTTCTTACACACCTGATTTACAAGCTTACACAGTGTAAAGCAACAGAACCTTCTATGTATACATTTAACCCAGTCTAGTTCATGCTTTTCTGCTGGCATTATTATCTGCCAGATCTTGTTCTAATAGACCTAAGGTTTTCCTGAACACTTAGCCAAAGTATTTATTGTACCAGTCACCTCAGCCCACGTACAGTTGTTTATACAAAGAAGGGGAGGGGGGAATACCCATGGCAGTTACGCAGATGCTACAAAGTCAGGGCATAGGCAGGGGTGTAATCTGGAGCACAAAGGGCAGCACAGCCTCTGTGGCCTTGGGCTTTGTGCTTCCCGGGTCTCTGACCCCACTGGACTATTCAGTTGGCATAGTTTACTCAGCACATCTCACATACTTTGCATTTAAGAACCACTTTACCCCTTTAACTCAAGGCTGGATATATTTGGCCTACACACTGGTTACTCAGTCAAGTGAACGTTCTGGGTCTACATGGCATTCTGAGCTGCAAATTAGCCATATCGGGTGAGCCCACATACAGTAGCGGGTTTTAAACTACAATTAGCTAAGAGCAGGATGCAGCAGTGCACACACAAGGGGCAGAAAAATGCTACGCTGTGCGCGCAGAGTCTAGGTGCCAGCATGTCTGGAGGGCAGCTGTGCTCCTGCGGGAGCTGCCATTTCAGTTTTCCACAGGGCCCCATAACAAGGCCGCCATCATGGGAAATAAAATGGCCTCTCTCAAGTACCTGACAATAATTCAGGTAAGTAAGCAAAGTGGTCCCTGGAGCCAGGAAGAAACCACCTGCCTTAGAATGTGGCTGCCTCTTCTGAGTGAGAGGGAGGGGGGAGGGGGAGGGAGGGAGAATGAATGCATGGAATAATTCATTGTTCTCCTGCCTCTCGTTCAAACGTCATTACTGGGGCAATGCTTCTATTGGGCGCAACGCAAAGGTCGCTAAGCCACAGCAAGCTTTGGAAACCTCCCGATCTTTCTGGAAAAAGGTCCGGGGGAAAAAAACACCGGCTGTTATAGAATTAAGTCAAGGCATCAAGATGTCCCGATTGGCTTCTCCAGCTGGAGGAATGTGGGCGGAGGCTGCAGACATTCAAATGAGGGTCTGCCAGGTGATCGCGTACAAGGCCGGGAAGGAGAAGCGGAAATCCTTTGTGCTGCGAGAGAAGGCGACGGGCGAGATCGCCTCCTCCTCCCTCCTCCCTCCCCCGCCAGCTGGTCCCGGCCCTTATAAAGGCATTTTTTTTCCTGCCCCGAAGGGAAAGGAAGCAGGGCAAGCTCGGACCGAGCCATATAAGGCAAACAGAGCGGTAGACTTTAGACCCCAGAGCCAGCCAGATCTTGGGAAACGGCGCGCGAGTAGCAATCAGGCACCACCGAATCTCGCCTATCTCGCATCAAAGGCAGAAAGAACAGAGCGTGCCTTGCCTTCCAAAAAACATCCAGCCCCCTCCCCGAATAAACAGACCGCGGGGCGCAGGCGCCCAATCTGCTCTCCGCCTTGCAAAGCCCAGTCAGGGTCTAAACAGGGCGGGGAGTGCGTGCAGTCGGTGGGTGGGAAAGCACGTCGCCCGCTTCATTCATAGGGAAGGAGCTGCTCGGCTAAGCGTCTCTCCCTCCCCTCAACCTGCCGCCAGCTGCTCTTCATGCAGAGAGGACGAGCGACTCCCACCGGCGGCCGCCTTCTCGCCCCTGGATCCGTCAGGGGAGCCGGCCGGATGGCCGCTAGAGCAGCGGGGCGAGACACCCCCCCCACAATCCAGAAAACGGCATCGCTGGCTGGCAGGCGCGGGGCTTTGCAAGGGAGCGCGATGGCGAGGCGCGCCTTTTCCGTCTTTCTCTGGGTGAATCGCGACCTGCGCTGAGCGAATGAACGGTGGCCGGCCCGCCTGTCGGAGCTTGGCAGCGAACACCAAGTTTAAGCTCCACACGAATTTCAATTAAAGAAAGGCGATAAGCAGCCAAGTCCGGCATACGTTATGACCGCTGAGCTAATGCCTTTCCTTATTTTTCATGCGTAGGAAAGCTTGAAAGATCCACCTAATTAGATAGAGAAGTAGTGCAGGGAGGCGGATAGATTAGGTCTAAACTTAAGAGCTGCTCGCTTTGATGTCCTTATGTAGCCCCCCCCCACTTTCCACATACAGTAGACCTCTGATAATTGCATTGGGAACAATACCAAAGTGATGTATTGATGTACGCATAGTAGACATTCATCAAAAAGCCAGGACATCTCTCTGCGGCAACAAGCCTGAGCATGACATGAGCAAAGTGTTTGATCTGTGTATTATTCACCACCCATGCCAGTGCAATTTGGCTGTTATCCAAGCTGCTGCAAAGCAAAAAAATTCTGCTTTTACTACTTAAATCTCGCTGACAGTATTGGGACTTACTACAGGAGGTTCAGTCAGTGTTGAGCCCTACTGTTTAAAATCACCTTTAATTGTACTTTTGTAAAGCATCCTTGATGGGGAAACACACGAATATGCAAGTAGGGTTTACTTAGCTTTAGTGTTGCAGATTTCATCAATCTAGTCAGTCCAGTTTGGAAAGATCATTGTAAAACTATCCTCTGAGTCCAGACAAGTGAGCCTTAATGCAAAAATTGTGGCGAAATAAGTTATGTGTAATGCAACATGTGAGCCCATCTGTATGTCCTTAGGATTGTGCTTTAAACCGGACCCTTATGTGGCTTATGGAAAAACACTTCACATCAGTATAACAAAAGCACCCTTCTTTTGTGACTATGTTTTGAAGAGATTTTCAACCATCCAGGAAACAGGTATAATGTGTTTTGGGGTAGTCTGCATAGGAAAAAGGCACCAGAAGAAAGAAATGCATCTGTACCACAGGGGAAATAACAGTTCTATCACAGTGCTAGTTTTTCAGACGCACAAAAGCGTTTGGACAGAAGGCGGCTTCAAAATTGCTCCGAGATCTTGGGGGGAAGGAGCAGCAGGTGAGCTGTTAAACCTCTGCTGGTCCCAGCTGATTTGCTGCTTGTGTGATGTTGGTGAAAGAGCTCACTAGAATAAGGGAAAGACACTTAAATGGTTTGGTTTGCTATGATGTTCCTATAACAGAATATCAGAATTGGAAGGGACCTTGGAGGTCTTCTAGTCCAACAAATGGCTGTCTAGTCTCTTCTTAAAGGCCTCCCATGATGGAGTACTTGCTATCTATGAGGCGAGAGCAGGGTCGAAAGAGACTCTGCCCTAAAGCCACCAGATCCTGGGATGATCAACACTGAGATGTATTCCTGAGAATCACACAAAGGATGTACTGTGGATCTTGTTCAAGCTGGTGCAGCCCACTTGGGTAAGGACCGAGCCGAAATGGCATTACTCAGCACCAGCCTCCTTGGACCTCAGAGAAATCCGCCCCCTCCCTCCCAAGCAATCCAGAGTTAATGGCATATTGACCTCTGCTGACGGCAAGAGGGTAGTGCAGCTACTATCCCAGTGGTCTTTACCAGACTTCCCTTTTCTATTCCTGATGCTGAAGGACCAGCTCAGGGGAATTACACACAATTCATAATGAGAAAATACAAGTGCGTCTTCTCTACAAATTTATCGCCCTAGAGTGGGGACACAGAAAATAAATCAGAGCTCAGTTTGGCAAAAGTGTGTCTGACGCTCTTGATGATAAATGAACAGGACACTTTCTAGGAAAGGAAACGAGGTGGGAGCTAAGTCACGTATTCTGACCAAGATCCTGAGATTGTGCTTTTGAGTGCCAGGATGAATTCTGCAATGGGCAGTCTGGAGATTTGATTCGTCTGGACTTGACTCCCTATTTCTTTTAAGCAGAACAATCCCAGCCAGGCCCTGGAAGTAGCCGCCTCCTTCCTAGCAGCCACCAGTAGTTTCTGGCTTCTTCTTAGGTTCTCCAGCTTCATTAACGTACCAGCTATGATTTCTCCAGGCAGAGAGAGGATCTGTAAAGCCATTCCTGCTTCTCGTGGAACTGGGTGGTGGTGGGGGCTGTCTCTGTACACGCTCAGCGGTCGGCATCCAGTTAGGCTAGCACTGCAGGGGGGCTGAGGAGACCCATAGACCCAGGACTGACAATTCTTCCACTCAGGATTTGCTCAGGAGTCGACGACACTGGAGCTGGGACCATTCCCTGCTTTTCCCACTCGGCCACAGCTGGCCTGCCTGCTGCCCCTGGATCCTTCCTAGTGCCAATAGTGGAGCACTCCGTGGTTCAGGTGATGGGAGCAGCGGGACGAATCCCACTGAATTCCAACATATTAAGAGAAATTAGAAAAGGCGGTATGGGGAAGCAGCGACATCTCTTCCTTCCGCTCAATACCTATTCCCAAGTGCTGAACACAGCAAAGGTTCACTTAACCTTCATTTTGGAAGGTTAATTACATAGATGTGCGTGTGAGTGTATTTATGGAGCCCGACACGGCTAGGCAAGCAGAGGGAAACTGCAGCTTCTGTAAAAAAAAATATATGGGGCTCTCGATGCTGTTTGGACAGCCCAGCCCTTGCCTCTATTGGGGGAAGGAAGGTCAGGCGACGGGCATCTGAAATTCAAGAAACAGGGCGGTGGACAGTCCCCAAACACAAAGCAGGCATCTCCCCATGAGTGGTAGCTGCCCTCTCCCTCTCCCCCCCTCCCTCCAGTTTAAAATTTTCAGGCTGACCTGGTAACTACAAGGGAAAGGCCCACATGGGGAGGGCAGCCCCATCTGCCTGGAAAGAGCTCCAGGATTCAAGGTAAGGATTCTCTCCGAGGGCAGCCATGACATCAATTATTCCAGATTGGACAAGAGGAAAGTGCATGGGCAGCCTTCACCCCTGAGCGATGGTGTGTTTCCTAATGGCCTTTATTGCCGGCCAGTGAGTGCTGCAGTGTGGCTTTTCAATTATTCATCAGGAGGAGGCAGCTTTTAAAACAGATGCTGCGTTAGCTCAGCAGGGAGGCAGCAGGCCAAGGGCCCCAAGCTGCCAAGGGGCTGCCAGGCGGAGGGGACGGGAGGGAGGGGAGGGAAGGGCGACTGGACTTCCCAGCAAGGGAGGGCTATCCCAAGAGTTAACAGCCTGACAAAATACTGCACATTCCCCCATCGATACAAGTCCCTTGAAAAGCAAAGAAGGGTTAGAAGACACATGTACACAACTCTACAGGAGCCTCTGCCTGGGAAATCGACACGCAAGTAGTTTATAGAAAGGAGACATATTGGAAAAAGGAGCAAAATGTCCCATTAGAAAAAGGGGTGCCATACTAAGAGCAGCCCCTGAGTTACCGATGTATGCGACAGCCTGTTTTCCCACAGTGTTCTTGAAAAATGAGACACAGCTAGAGGCAGAGCCCTTTGATGGTGGAGATGATGGTCATGGCGGCTGCTGCTGCTGCTGCTGCTGCTCAGAATGAACTCCAAGGCGTTGCATTTCCAGCAAAATCTCCCCCTCCCTTCCCCATCGACAAACCCACCAGACTTACCTGCCACAGCCACGTTAAGTGCCACCAAAAGCGAGAGAAGCTAAACTAACGACATCGAGGGTGATTCCACAACACACACCACCCTTAGCCACGAGAGCGCCTTGCTAACCATCAAAATTACACACATGCACCTGGGCATCTCTGCACACACGTACACACAAGGACCGGACCTCCTGCCTGCGCGCGAGGGCGTCACAATGCAACCAGGTGTCTGTCCAGGGTGGATAAAAATATGGAGC